>PVJO010006348.1:0-89943 GCA_004026905.1 Hystrix cristata | reverse complement strand
CCACTGTGGAAATCAATATGGAGATTCCTCAAAAAACTACAACTGGAGGTTCCATTTGACCCAGCTATTCCCCTACTGGGGATCTTCCCAGAAGAATTAAAATCGTCATACCACAAGGACGTATGCACCACCATGTTCATAGCAACACAATTTGTAATACCTAAGTCTTGGAAACAACCTAAATGCCCAACAACCAATGAATGGCTAAAGAAAATGTGGTTTTTCTACACAATGGAGTACTACACTGCCATAAAAAAGGATAAACTTGAGTCGTTCATATACAAATGGATGTTTCTTGAGAACATACTCTTAAGTGAAATAAATCAGACACTGATGAGCGCACATCGAATTGTTTCTCTGATATGAGAAACCATAACTGTAAATAAGGACAAAGAGGTGTAATAGATATTCTATAAAAGGAGGATGATGTGCAGAGGAGAGGAGTACTAGAAAGAAAGAAGGGGAAAAGTAGAAAGGCAACAGGAGAAAGAGAGGAGAAAGAGAAAATATGGAAAATGATGAATGAACCTGCTGTAAATAGGGAGGGAGGGAGGAGAGGGAAGGGGTGGGGGAGAGGGGGGAGAACCAAGATGCACCATGTATAGGTACAGAATAAATGTAATGAATGTGAAAAAAAAAAAAAAGAAAATGATTACCAACTTAGACGATTACTTTGCAAGACATTTCCAGATAAACCAAAACAGAAGTAATTTCATTTCAAGAGAAATTCCTTAAAAGAATGTTGGTTCAGGCAGAAACAAAAGGCCTTAGCATGTTTTTAGTTTGAGATACAAGAAGGAAAGTCAAGAATAAATAAATAATTTAAAAAAAACCCCAAGTTTATACATTCGAACACATATTGTTTATAAATAATAGTGATTAATTTATAGGGTTAAAAAACAGAATCTAAATACAAATAGGAGTGTAAAATTCCTAACTAGTACAATAGCAAACATAGATTAAGAAAAGAATGAACCAAAGCTTATCAACTATCAGACGGTTGGAAAAAAAGAGTAATGAAGTTTAGAAAAGTGGGACAAATAAGAATCAATTACTAAGATTGCAGAACTCAGCCAAAATATGAATCCCAATAAAATATAAATCTCAATAAAAGTAGATTAAATCTGCCAACTAAAAGCTGAAGTTTGTCAGATTGGATCTAAATTGTAAAACATAGACATTTGTCTTATTCAAAGGGGAGAAGGAAGAAGAATATTAAAAGACTGACCGTGAAAGAATAGAAAAAAATGTACCCTGCAACACTAACCAAATGTTTTCCCTAATACGTGGAATCTAAAACAGATAACAAGGAAGTAGAGGGATGCTATTATTAGATAAGAGGAAGGCAAGAAGGGAGAGGAAGAGGGGATGTAAGAGTGAGCATAGGGTGCACAAATAAGATCAAAATACATTACACGTACTGAAACCTCCAAACATTTGAGACTAGGGATGATGGGGAAAATTATTAAAATATGTTAGGTGTATGTACAAATCTGCCAAAATGAAACCCATTAATCTGCAATAATATAATAATGGAATTTGCAAAATTTTTTGAATCTGATAAGGAGAATATACTTCCTTCTCAAACACAATAAAACACAGAAAGTCTGCAGTAATTTCAACAATGGTGTCTATTCTTTGACCTCAGGTATATAAGAAATAAGATTTCAAAATCTTACATATCTGAAATAAAAAATACTTTCTAATATGTAAAAAAACCTAATAGAAATTTAAAAAATACTTCGAACTAAATGACATTATATACTTAGAACTAGATAACAATTATATACTTAGAACTAATGAAATTATGTACTTAGAACTAATGACATTATATGTTAAAAACTGTATCACACATAAAACTCTGGGGAATATACACAGTGGTACTTAAGGAAGATTTATAACATTCAATGCTTAATATTTCAGAAGCTGTGAGAAGTCAGTAGTATAAAAGGTCAAAATTGAAAGAAACAGGAATTAAAAAAATCTCAAAACAGAATGCTCAATCAAATAACTAACATCTTAATTATTAACCTAAACAAGTTGACCCTTAAACAATTATTTTCAGATAGGTTTATAAATCAGCAAGAAATATGTGCTATGTACACAGGAAACATCTAAACCCTCTGAATCAGGAAAGTAAATCTAAAAGAAATGGGTCAAAAACATCAGGAAATCCCAATCCAAAATAAAAACAAGAGTCAACACATCAATAAAGGACCCAGTCACAATGAAAATATATGCCTGTGATCATAAACTTTTGTGCACAGAGTAACACAGTATCATGTATAATAAACATAAATGTTAAAATATGAGAATGAATTGATATACACAGAATCAATGTATAAGGGAAACTTGGATGAAATTTATATCGGATTTTTGTAATTTTTAAAAATATTTTTCTGTAGAGGCTGGGGACTTAGCTCAGTGGTTAGAGTGCTTGTCTTGCAAGCACAAAGCCCTGAGTTTGATCCCTAGCACCAAAAAAAAAAAAAAAAATTTCTCTAGCTATATAATTATTTCAAAATAAAACATTAAGATGTATATGTCCTTTATTCTTGACGTCAGTTTGGATGGATTAAAACACACACACACATACACTTTGGTTTATATATTTCCTTCTTAAGTATTATAAATTGTCACTTTATAGTATTTTGGCACATTACTTGTCAAAAATAAAATGGCAATCTGATTTTCTTTCCCTTATCAGTGATTTGGGCTTTTTGTCTGAGTAGGCAAAAGATGTTCTTTTTTCTCTTTTTCAAAGTTTGATTAAATTCCAGTGTGTTAATGTTGATCATTCTGGATAAATTTTCCTAACCATAAGTGTGTCCTTTCAATATGGAATATTAAATTTGAAATTTATTATTTCTGTAAAGTTTTCCCCAACTTTTCATTTGGAGAAAGTTCTAAATATTCAGAAAAATTGAAAGAATAGCAAAGTAATTATCTATATAGACTTCATCTACATTTACTAATTGTTAACATTTTTCACTACATTTGCTTTATAGCTCTATATATGCGTGACTTATTTATTTATATTTTCCAAAACTTTTAAGAGTAAGTTTCTGATACGATAAGCTCACATACTGTACTTATATATTTCACCAGGGATCTTTCTATGAACAAGAACCTTCTCATACTTTAGCTCAAAATAATCACTATTTTGCACTTAACATTGACAAAGCATTTTATTTAGTATATTACATTCAAATTTCCTCATTCAGTAGTATCCTTAATAGCTTTTAATTTCCAATCTAATTTCCAGTAAAGAATCACACATTGTATTTGGTGCTTGAACTTCTTAAATCTTGTCTAACCTAGAACTGTTCCTGCAATCCGACAAAGCTGAATTATTGAACAGACTCAGGCTTCCGTGGGATAGTGTCCCGTCAGGCTGCAGGGCAGCAGAGGGTGTGGCGCAGCAGGAGAAAGCTAGCACAGACAACACTGAGGAGGTCCAAGACTTCAGGCTGTGACTCCCAGGCTTCTTGCTCATGTTGGGTGTGCTTCATCTTCAGATTCTAAATCACCACGGTGCTTACAAACATGACAGAGATGATTTTGTGACTTTCTTTCTGTCTGAGGCTCTGCCTCAGGAGTCACACAATACTGCTTCGCCCATGATCGCTAAGGTTATTTGTGCTCATTAGGCTGAAGCGATGCCCAACATGTTTCTTCACTGTGAGAAAGTATTTTCCCCATTTATAGTGAATCACAACTGAGAGATGATGCTAGATTTTGCACACATACATTTTCTCCCAACATGCTTTGGGAGAAAAACCCAAAGGATTCATATCCACTGACGTGAGTCAGTTACCATAAAACGAATGCAAAATGGTGTTTTAAGAATCCTGTCATACATTCTGCATGTATTAATTTGAATTCTTTGGAAACTACAACTTTCTCTTTTCTCTCCCTTTCCCCCTCCTTTTAGGGTCATTAAAGATTTATTGGAGTTATTAATATTTTGAATTAAGTCCATTATAAGACATCAGTGCTATCTTTTGGGTTATTCGGATTGTCTCAGTTTTGATCTGCAGAAATCTCTCAGGTTAGCTCCAGCGTCCTGTTCCCTTTCTCTTTCACTCTTGTGCGTTTTTCTTCCTGAGGGAGTAACAAGCTATATTCCATTCTTACCTTCTGCTTTCTTTCCCCCACCTGAAAGCCTGTTTTTCAAGGAGCCTCGAGATTAGAACTCCAGATCTGGGTAAGCAGGCTAGCCTGTTGTCACTGGGATGTCCTTGTTTCTAGGTTCTTTGGATAGCCAAACCTAGGAAACGCGTTTCTAAGAATTAAGGGTGTGGTAGTGGAGACTGTAGTGCTCCACCGCAATACTCTTCCTATCTCACTTTCATCTCAAAATTTAATTGTGAGCATATATGTCGCTACTACTAAATTATTATAAAGCTTGCAAAAGCATGAATGACGAATGACATCTCGTTCACGCTTGTAATTCTTATGATCCTGCAAACTGCTGAGCACATAGAAAGCAGTTACATTGAAAAGATTTCCTTTTTCTCTTTAATATTCATTCATGAGAAATGGCTTTTGTGTATACAGTGACCTTTGTTGGAAAGTGAATTTGCTAATATTGGGAAACAGCAACAATTAGGGCATTTCAACATCATCACTTTCACTTACGTGGTCTGTATACAAAAAAAAAATTAAGAGCTACATCCCTAGTTTAATCATTTGCATTTGTGAAAAAATATGAATGAAGTCTGTAAGTCAGTAGTTATTATTTTGGGGCCATACAATATCCACATTCAATATTTTGTTCATATCCCTCTCCTCTGACTCAATTCACACAATCAAATTTATTTAAAGATTGGAGAAATTTCCAGTATACCTGATTTCTCAAGTAACCACAGTCCAGAAATCTGTGTATGAGTAGCCAGCATTTATTAAGCACTTACTATGTAAATGAAACAGGTTAGGGGATTTCAAAGACTGATAGATCATTTATTCATTGCAAGACACTTGCCAGGCAAATAGTAGTTACTGTTTTTATAGTTGAGTATGTAGAACCAAGACAGTTAATTGAAGATGACCACTTGCTAATAAGTGATAGAAAGAGGATCTGAAGTCAGATCTGAGTCCCAGCCCTCTTTTTACTAAAGATCACGGCATTCTTGCAGAACTTCAGTATGTGTCCTGTGTGAAATGTCCGCGTGTCTGACTGATTCCCTGGAGCCAGTTCGAGTACAGAGCTTCTTCCTAAAGTGCTGTCCCCGCTTATGCGGCATAGACATTCCTAAAGTGCCAAGGTCTGTGGCGCCAGAGAGCAGGATGCTCCTATTCAAGGAGATGCCTGTGTGCAAAGTCTTCCTCGGCTCGACCTTCCGGAGGGTCTGTGCTTGGCCCGTGTGAGGTGGGCCTGGATCTCCCTTCTCACGGTCTGTCGGATTCCGCAGTGGCAAGCTCTGTGTGGACTGCACCCGTGCCAGGGTGCTGGACCCCAGCACACAGTTCTCACTGCCAGTTCTGGTCCTGACTGGGTGGGTGCTTCAGTCCTGACTGGCCTCTTAGCAGGACCTCTGGGAGATGGACAATGGGTTTGGCTGATTCTGTCCTTGTTTTTGAGGTTGACATTTCATCTATACACTTCTTTGTACTTTTGTTAAAATGAATTTTATTGGGAGTTAGTTTGAATGCTGTCTTGTGTTTCGTTAGCCACCTTCCCTCTCCTTTTTTCCTGATTATTATCATAATACATATTTCTTAAAAATAAAATTTTTATTTATCAGAAAGTAAAAGTTTCATTCTTTTAAAAGCATTACTAGCTGGTTACTTACTGTGTCCCATAATACCTTGTATACATACCCTAATTTATTTCTTGAAACAACTCTATGAAGAGCATTATTATTTCTATTTTGCAAGTCAGAAAAATGAGGCATACAGATCAAATCCTCTCTCTGGAAGGTCAAAGTCCATTCTTCGAAGCATTGCATGGGGCTGCACTGAATTCCTGCCTAGCTGACCTGTGGGCTTTCTCTCCTGGATCGCTCCATCGCAGACTTTTCTCCACATGATCGTCATGAAAGCCTTCGTCCCCTCTTTGACTTCAGTTCTATCTCTTTCTGAAGTGGCATGTTCTGTGGCCTTCTCACTCGCTAGTAAGATTTACCAAACCAAGACGTGGTTATGTTCACTTACATGGCTGCTGTGATTACAGCACAGAATCTGACACGGAGTTACTAAGTAAATCCTTATGGAGTCAATAAAGAAATAAATGAATGCACGGACTTTTAGCTGACAGGCCCTTGGTATACATTATCTCATTTGGTTTTATGAAAATGAAACTGAGTTCATTTGAAATGGACACTGTGCAGTGTTCCCCTGCTGAATTCAGGTTGTTGGTGTCATACTATTGATTATCTATACAAGGGTTTAATATGAACAGTAATGTGAAGAGTTTAGAATTTTTCAAATGCTCTTTGAAGAAGCCTAATTTTTTTAGCATATTAATATTGGACTGTCTTCCTTCATCCATTTCATGTGGGCACTTCTCCCTCTCTCTCTCTCTGTCTCTCTCTCTCTCTGTCTCTCTCTCTCTCTCTCTAGTTGAAAGCCCTCTGACTTTCTTCAGGAGCATTTTATCAAAAATTTCTCCTCAGTTCTTACTGGACGCAAAACCTCTGCCTCACAGGTAGTCATCATGTTGGCATCCAGCTTAAAAATCAGTCAGTCTCATTGTCCACTCGTCCCAACCTCCTTTTTTTCTCAGTGTCGCCACCTTCCCTGGGAAGGAGCCGAAAATAACACTTGGCCCTCCTTTGGTTTCCCTCAGGCTGCACTCCGGCTTTCCTGGGCTTTCTTTGTTCTCTGTGAAATTATTCGAGCAGGAAAATCCCAGTGGGTGGGGGTACTTACTTACCTTCCTTCACAAATGGCTATCCAATGTGACGGTGGAGGAGGGCGGATGTTGGGAGTAGCCCTATTGGATCTCAGGTTCTCCAGTACGCTCCCTACTGTTTCCCACAGAGGGCCAGACCTGCCATCCCACGCTCCTCTCTCACTCAGTTATCATCCCACAGCCAGCCTGACGTCAAATCTCTCTCTGACCTTGAAGGATTTGGTAGCTCTTGTCTGATCTCAAAGGAAATCTGTTTCAGAAAAAGTATTAGTGGGTTGAACCTCGTGTGGTATTATATGCCTGTAATCCCAGCAATCAGGATGCTGAGGCAAGAGGATCACCACAAATTCAAGGGCATCCTAAGCTACATAGTGAGTTCAAGTCCACCCTGAACTACATAGTGAGACCTTACTTCAAATAACTAAAGAAATTAAGTGGGTTGAGAGTGTGAGAGTCTAAGTCTTTAAAAAAAAAAAAAAACTCAGTTGCAATAGTTGTGGAAGGGTTTCTCCACCCTTTTTGTGGATGAAAGAGCCTCCAAATCATTGCCTATCAATCTGATCCTTCAGAAGAAAGATTTTGCCTTTGAAAACTGTCACTGTATGAAAGTCTGGAAGCCACTATCAATATTTATTAGGGGACGCCTACCCTTCCTGTCCTGTTGTATCATAGATTTATAGAATAGCTAGTTATCCTGGACTCCCTAAGCTCTTTTAAGGATTGTGTTAAAATTAAGTCTGTCAGCTGTTCCTTGGGAGGAAAACAAAGTTTTAGATACTTCTGTAGCTGACTTGCCTGCAGAAGTACAGGAGCAGTTCTTTAAAAAAAATCTCTGCTTAACAAAACATTTCTTCTTCTGTTTCGTCTTTTGTTTTGCTTGTCCCTGTGGTTCCTGGTGATTGGGATCTGAAGGCAGAGTTTCTCTAAAAACACCTGCCATCTTTTTCTGCAGCTGCATTCATTAAAAGGGGGGAAGACATGTCTGCTGCGCACTGAGTGAAGGGAGAAATGGAAAGAATAGCAATCTCTAGAAGCTATATGGGAAAGAATAATGAATTTGTGACTGTGAGAGAAAGAAATAATACAACTTTCTCTTTTAAAAATTAGTATTAGAGGATAGAATAAGCCAGGAACATAAACAGGAGCTCAATATCCAATGTGAGAAATGGGAGAAGGACTAAATGGTCCATGTAGATGGAAATTAGTACTAGAAGAGATTTCAAAAGAACTGTCATGGTTTCTCCTTAAAAGACAATGTAATAATTAGTCAACATCCAAGTGTGTTGAGCTGTGTGCTAACTAGGCATAATTCTTATTTTGGAGTCCCTGAGAATTTTCTAGGAAGTAGATAGCAGGTTCCATTTATTGGATGAGTCAAGGAGTGAGTGATAGATTGAGAAGGACAAGGTGAATGATGATTTTCTTAGTTACTTTCCTCATGACTGAGGTGTATTACCCACAGTTAAAGGAGGAGAGGTTTATTTTGGCTCATAATTTCAGAAGTTTCAGTCCATGGCAGGCTCAAAGGCAGAAATGGCACAGTGGAAAGGCCTGCTGCGAAGGAAATCTGCTCAGGTCATGGTGGCTGGGAAGCAGAGAGTGAAGGGAGGAGCGGAGAGGGAGATACACCACTCCAGTTCACATCCACACTGACCCTGTTCTTCTGACCAGGCACCACATCATGACAGTAGTCAGCTGTGGTGTCCTCATAGTTCACTCACCTTCCAAACACATGAGACTTTGGGGGCCATTTTAGATCTAAACCATAACACTGATCCTTGTCTGACCTGGTTAGGCTGCCCTAAAACATTGTGTTCAAACTGCTCAGGTGAACAGCCTGGGTACCATGTTATATGGGAATTTTGAAGAAATAGGGAAATAAACTTTCAAGAAGCAGCACTTAAGGCTATGAAGTTGCCTCGTGGCTGCTTCTAAATATCTAAAGCTGAATGATTAAAACTGAGCATGGGCTTAGAGACGTGCACCCATGTACTGAGCATGATGTTGGGGGTGTGTAGAAATGGATATGACTATGTCCCTGGCTTCTGAACTTTCTCTCGCTGGAAAGAAAATGAGGCGATTCCACATGCTTCTAAAAAGCAAACTGGGAATGATAGTAGTAATTATCAGAGAGGGAGATTTCGGCTTCATAAAAGGATCAGGGTCCTTACATACAGCCCAATCTCAAACTGGAAGGGGCTGCCTAGGAGGCCAAGGCTTCCTGTGGTGGCTCCTGAGAGTCTGCACCATACCAACCTTGAGGTCACAGAATTAGCATTCTGGAAGAAATGAGTATCCTGGAAAGGGTTCTCTCAGTCCTCTTGCCCTCTCTTGACCTGTGTGTTTCAGAATCATAAAGTTGGAGAGAAGAAAGAGAACAGAGGAAGCAAATAATAAAGTATTAATAAAAGCATAAATAATAGTTGCTAACTTTTATGGACAGGATTTCAAACCCTTGGGAATGTGGGGCAGTACAGACCCTGGGAAGTGATAAGATCATGTCTCTTTTTTCCCAGCTAAGAAAACAGAGCTAAAGCACACAGCAGGTGAACCAGCAGGGGAGCTTGGGCTCCTTCTGTGTCCTTCAGGCTATGTGGCCTTGGTCACCCTCACCTTGCTGTATCTCTTAATTCTGTACTGTGTGCCTGCCAGGAATGATACCTGCTAGGACTCTTGGGAGTGTGTTTAATTTTGCTGCCACTTGTATTAGCTCATATAAATGTGTACCAAATGTTATCCAACCGAGGGTTTGGGGGTCACTGTGGAAAACTGTTTAGGGCAAGAGTTTGCAGTGTGGAGTCTATGTCTAAATTTATGTGTGACTGTGCAATTGTTACTCTATGAAGAGAGCTGCATCTTTAATTGGGTGCTCGAAAGAATGACCCATAACCTCACAGGAGGGTAAGGAATACTGCTTTAAGCTCTCCTGCCACTTTTGTGCGGAGGAAAAGGACTGCCCTGATCAAAACTTTCATTTACAAACAGGAATCTGCTAGTTTAAAACAGAACAAACAAAAACCCAGCAATTGAGGTTATTAAACCAATTCATTCTGATTGTGGGAGCCATCTAGATGTAACTTGTTGGGAGTCACTTTACTAGGTGTTGCAGACCTTTTGCGAAGAGCCATTTAAGGGATGTTTCTTTTTCCCTAAAGGAAGTGGGGATACGAGCAGAGCACCAGGGATGGGGGACGTGAGGACTGATTGCTGGCTTTTCTCTGGCACCCCTCCCCTAGGCTTTTGCAATATTAAACAGTGGAGTCTCTGAGTGATCATTTTCTTCCCACAACACTGCATTTTTCCTGCCTGTGGTCCTCGCCTAGCATCCCCAAACATCACATGCCAACAGAAACATAAGCAGCAAAATGGAAACCAGATAGATCAAAAGTAGTTAGATTTCCAAGCAGAAAAAAAAAAAAGTCATCTCTGTTTCTGAGCATCCAAAAACACCCTCACCACTCTTGCTGAATGCTTTTGGTGCCAGATAACTGCAGGAGAATAAAACTCTCCTTGCATAATAACCACATGCTCATTTGTACTATCTGTTGAGATGGTTCTTTGGCAGGAAAACTTTCACAGAAGCTATTGGGAGAAGGGAGGGGTTGGTTTTATTAACTAGTCCTATATTAAGTATTTAATGATTACATTTCCTTATGTATATTAGTGCTACATAAAACACAAATTCTATTTTGCCTTTTTATTAACAGTTCATTCTCTTGCAGAGAGAAAAAAAAGAAATAAAATCAAACACATTCACCTCTTCTATTCTAATTCAGCTTTATTTTTCCTTGCTTAATTCTTACATCCCCTTTGGAAGGACAGTCTCTTTGCTTAAGTATCCATCTCCACCCTACATTAACTTGCTGAAATCTCACTTACATAACCTGCTCAGGCTTCCCAGTGTAGCTTCTGCAAATTGAAGTTTACTAGTTTTTATCAGCAATAATTCTTATTTTCAGGATATCAGTTACCTAAAGATAGAATTATATATCTGATGTATATACAGTTTATAAACTGATTTCATATTCACATCTCTTTTAGTTTCATGAAATATGTTTGCTCAAAACACACTTCTTAATTTTCTCAATGAAACATTGCATTAGGTGATTTCCTTGTAAAAATGTGCCAACAGTGATGAGATAAGTCAATGTTCATCTGAATGAGACAGCTGTTAGCATGTATTTTGGGGTCCTTCTGTGGATGTGCTATGGGAAAGATAGATTGGTGGGGCTCATTGTCATCATCAGCTCTCAAAACAAATACCATGAGAACCCTCGTGGGGAGGGATGAAGGACTGTAGGTCTTGGTGTGAGGAGTCAAACAGTAGCAGTGGCTGCCAAGCCCAGGAGAGGAAGGCCAGGGCCACAGTGGGGCAGGGCCAGCAGAGAGCTTCTGTCTCCACCATTGCCCTGTGAAGAATGCTGTTTGTGTTTCCCTACTGAAATCTGACAGTGTATTTTTCTTAAAAAGCAATATATTCTGAATATGTAGATTTTATCCTAGAAATGCAAAGTGGCAGAAAAAAGAGCATATGGAAGGCTTTATGGGAGAGTGGCATTGCCACGTTAGACCCAGGGGTCAGTGTCTCTTGAAAAAATGTGAACAGGAAGTTCAGTCAGAAAGGTGAGGAATAAGGCTGAGCATAATCCAGGATCAGATCTTGGAGGGTGTTGCAAGCATAAAAAGGAACTCAAACCATGTTCAAATCATATCACCTGTGAAACTATGAACCAAAATAAATCCTTTTTTCCTTTAAATCACTAGAACTGCTAGAACTGCTCTTCCCAGAACAGCTTGACATCACGGCATATATATTTTCCACCTTCAACGCAGAAATAGATGGATGCACCATGAGACCCAGTACTTTGTTTTGTTTACCATGGTCAATAAAACAGTCAATAAAGGCCACGGTTTGGCAGACTCTGTACAGGGGTGCCGTGAGGGCACTTGCATGGTACCCTATGATTTGGGAAGCTCTGTGTCCCACTTCTGTTTTTTGCTCCTTTCCTTCTGGGGCCACTATGAGAACTAGAATGGCTGGTGAGGGCAACAAAATGCAGGCAGAAAGGAGGAAGCCTGAATTGTGAATTTGGGATGGTTTTATTCCTACGTGCTACCCTTATGGAAACTTTAAACCTTAGCTCGTCAACACTTTCAAACCATGTGGCTGTGTAAGATGCCAGAGTCCAAGCTCTTGGGAGTAGAAGTCTTTGAAGCCAGGAGAAAAATTTATAGAATTCAGATCATATGCTATTTGTTCAGCTTCAGTTACAAATGACTTAGCAAAACAAAGTATAAAGTTCCCAACTGAGCATTTAAAATAAAAATAGAATTTTGAAGGGAGCATAACACCTTTCATTGTAGGAAGGAATAAGCAGGCAATGAGCCTTTTCTGAAAAATGGCATGATGGAACAATCCAAGGTGCTTGTCCAAGGTGACTGGGAATGTGTGTGAGAAACTGGAAAACTCTAGCTTCTCATAACCTCTTTGCTCTTGGAATACTGAAAGAGATGGTCTGCAGGGTATAGCCTGGCTACAGATGAATCTTGAGTTCTAGTGTGCCCAAGGAGCTGAATGGGAGGATGTTCCTTAATCATGGCTATTTTAACTTGAAAGTTTATTTCCTCATACTTTTGTTAGTTAAAAGGAAGCCTCATTTTTTTTCCTACTACTTGGTTCATTCTACCATAATTGAGCACATAAAAGAGTGATCGCTACCAGAACAAAAGATATGAGCGACCTAAATCATACATCTGGGAGGAAAAACAGGCAGAACTGTAAGCTGTTTGAGATGCAAGGGGGTGAAGCCATGTTGAGCGGCTGAAGATTGTCATTCTACTACTTTCAATCTTGGTGCAACTTTGTACATGCTGTTCTTGCTTCTGAGCTCCAATGTGGTGATCTGATACCATGCAAGGCCTACACAGGTGTCACTCATGTTGTGCAACCCTCCTTGATGGTCTTTCTCCCCCAGACGGAGGTAGCTGCTCTTCCCAGTTCCTGTAGCACTTTCCTATTGCAGACCCCATCAGATATTGAAAATAAGTGTTTTTCCAGGATAAAGAGACGAGTCCTCTTATTCTGTAGCCTTTGGTGTTTAGCACAGTGCTTGGCTCCAAAAGGGAATAAGCAAGTGAGGTATGAGTCATCCAAAATATGTGTGGATCAACCATCACTCCAATTTAATTCTTCTGTGATGCTGTTTGCTCATTTGGTCTAACGCTGCCCCTGTGCCTATGGATGGAGTCACTGCAGGGATGACATAGCCCAGAGAAGCTGAGACGGTAGTGGCTGTCCTGACTCCTGCTGATGCGGTGGATCTTTGGTACTTGATACGCCACTATGTTTTCTTTCCTTTTGGCAACTTTCCCTATAGACCCCGCAGACTCACCATTCCGTCTGCTCTTGATGCAGAGCTGTAGTTGACAGGAAGCTGGGCTCCACTTTTTGCTGCTTTCTGCCCATCTTTGACAACACATTCTGCAGCAGCTCACCCTGGTCCTTTAAATTAATTTTCCCTGTTGTTTTAAGCCTGTCCCTTCTCAAAATGGTGACCATGTGTCTTTGAGTCCCTTGGGCAGGCCTGGCACCAGAAGACGCTGCCATCCATCCAGCACAACTCCATCAGGATTCATGGCCAAGAGGCTGGAGCTGGCCTTCTACCTGCCCTGCACATGGGGAATTTTTCCATTTAGCCTGACTTCTTGTATAGCCATTCAGGGTATAGTAAATCAGCACTTGCTAATTGATCAACAAAGCCTTAAGCTAAACTAACAAAATCTGTCTAAAGTTGCCTTGTTAGGCAGTGGAATTATCATTAGGTCAGGCTGTTTATTTTAGACTTTCTCCAAGTAGGTGTGGGATGTTTCTGTGAAGATCTGGTGCTGTACCTGAGAGCAAGGGGCTCACATGCCCTTCACAGAGAGCACCCATTAATCATGTTGACCCTTTATAAACTCAGTGGGCCCTTTTGAAACCCAGTTACCTGCTGGCCAAGCCAGCGGTCCGGTACCTCAAATTTTCCTTGCATTTATGCGTTTCTTTTTTTTTTTTTCTTTTTTTTTTTGTGGTGCCAGGGATCGAACTCAGGCCCTTGTGCTTGCAAGGCAAGCACTCTAATCACTGAGCTAAATCCCCAGCCCCCATTTATGCGTTTCTTAATCTAAAAATGCAAGGAATCAGTAGGTCACTGGAAGAATGGGATGCTGTGTTTTAGGATCTTCAAGCTTTGAGGATAGATGGAGGAGCATGAATAATACCAAGTGGCAGCAGGAGCCCCACCTTTGGCCACCTCCACTGACATCTGGCTGTGTGGCTGTGGACCTATCTACCTTGCTTCACTGGGCTTCGTCCTCATTTTAGAAGGTGAATGTCTCTTCCATCTCTAAAAACCCAAGCAGGTGGTTGGGGAGTTAGCTCAGTGGTAGAACCCTCACCTAGCAAGCACAAGGCCATCAGTCCGATTCCCACCCCCGCTTCCAAAAAAAACCCCAAGCATGGAGAATCACTGGGGTCATCAGGGACTCTGATTTTCTGCCTCCATGGGAAGGTTCTCCCTCTACCTCAGTAAACAAGCTCTGAGGGCAAGCTGTGTTGTCCAGAACTTCTCCCGGACTTGTGCTTGTGGATCACCACTCTCAAAGCCTACAGCTCAGTGCTGGTGCCGGAATAGTGAGACACAACAGTGTCAAAGCTTGTTTGTTTTCTCTGAAAGGACATGTCTACTTTCATTTTCATAGGTGAAATAGAGAATGGTGTACAAATCATGAGGTAAAGCATCTCTCTAGGTCCCTTTTCTGTTGCTGTAACAGAATGCGGAAGATGGGGTAATTTGTAAAGAAGAGACACATATGTAGCTCCTGGGTCTGCAGGCTGCGTGGTCCAAGAGCAACGGCACCAGCATCGGCTCAGGCTCTGCGGGGGCCTCCTTGCCTCGCCACACCCTGGACTGTCACACGGAGAGACATGGAGAGACATCAGGAAGCCACCGAGCCTCAGTGCAGGGCCCATGCCGCATCCTCATAACCTTGTCCAATCAGAACTGCCTCTCAGAGTTCATCCCTTAGCATATGAATTTAGCAATCAAATTCCTGACACATGAACTTCCGGCGGTACACGTTCAAACCATAACAAACTCTGATGAACACACTCTCCATGTAAAAATAAACTTCATAAACTTCACAAATGACTTTTTCTCCACCACCAGGAATCTGGCTAGCCAGGCTCCAATTAAAAGCAGTAAAATCACACTAAAAATCAGGTACCTATTTTGAGTGCTTAGCAGGTGCCAGACATAGTGCTAAGCCTTTCACGTGCATTATCTCATGGAATTTCACAAGAACCTTTTGATAGAAGTATTATATTCCCATTCTAGAGATGAGAATATTGAGGCAGTGAGTCCAGAGGAACTCCGAAGTGATGCTCTGAATGACCCAGATTGATCTCCACTGTCTGATTTTTACCTATTACAGTGACCCAGCCTTACTAACAACTTCTTTCATTCTCTTTCTGTCAGAAATCCTTGACTTTTCCATGTAAACTGGGGGTGCCAGATAACCTCACTGCTGACATGGATTTGCTGTCCTAACATTGAGCGTATAAATTCAGAGGTGAACATGCTTTGAGAGCTGAGTGGAAAAGGGACTTCAGATGAGTGAATAAGAGAGGAGATTGTGTGGACTGTGGGCAGGTGGGGTCTACCCTAATTCTGAAACCTGACAGATGCATGACTCTGGGCAAGTCACCCAGCCTCTTTCAGGCGCCTTGAAACAAAATAAGCTTCAGAAATGCAAGGAGGCAGATAGTGCCTAGCATAGAGAGAGGGCTCTGTCAAAGTTAACCCGCCATGGCGCTCTTGGCGTCGTTATTGAAAAGGTTCGAACAATTACCAGCAACACAACAAGCTTTAAAATATTTTCTGTGTCATATTGTGAGAAGGCTATCTCCTCTTTCCTTAAACTATTTATTCGGGTGTTTTTAATCACAGAGGAAACAGAAAGAGGTCTCTCCCCACCCACCTCCCCCCACCGTACACATTTTAATTAAGGTATCTTTCGAGAAGGAATACTTTAATCCAAAATGATCACTTTGATACGCAAAGAGACACATTTGGAGGCTACTTGGCGAAGGGAAATTAAAGACAGAGAAGCTGAATAAATAGCAAGCAAAATGTTAATGTTTTGGCTTCGCGGCGTCTGCATCTGAGAGCGCTGGGCGCAGATTTGCTGGCCGGCTCGGCTGGAAGCCTGGAGGCCGCCTTTGTTGTGCGGGAGCCCGAGCTGCGCGTCGCCGCGCAGCCCCTAGAGGTCAGTCTGGTCCAGGGATTGTCCGCCTCCGCGCGGCCCGGCCGGCCGGGCAGCTCAGGGCCGGGGGACAATGCAACTTCCAGGACCCAGACTTGGCCGGTGACAGTCCCGCGCCCGCCCAGCTCCGCGACGCACAGGCCCTCCCTGCCGCTGATGCTGTCCCTTCCCGCCACCTCTTCTTTCTGATTACGGGTTTGCCGAATCAGAAGAGGTGGAATTTGTCTTCAGTTTACCTGTGAGTGGGGCTAGCCTCAAGTCTTAATGGGGAAATTAAAAGAATATAAATGGCTTATTTTTTCGAATAAGCTGTATTTTTTTTTTTTTGTTTGTGTTACGTTTAACTGCTTGCAGGAAGAAGGCTTAGGTGTTGGAGCTGTGAGAGGGATGGGCAGACTTTTAATCAGGGCTTCCTCTCACAAGGAGACTGAGACCCAGAAAGGAACAACAAACCCTCCTTATCACACCTGAAGCCTGAAGTCAGGGTTATTTCCACTATGGGAAATAGGGTTATTTCTTATTATTTGGTTTTAAAAATATCAGTGTGATGACTGGCTTTAAAGATGCTGGTTGATAGAAGAAGTGGGCAGGGCACCCCATCATAGCGGTGCTGTGGAGAAACTTTCTGCTCGCCCTTGCCAGAGCACAGTAAGAAAGAGGACCCGCCTGTCACAGCAGCTGCAGAGACCACCCAAACTGGGCAAGCAGATGGGGCTCAACTCCGGATACAGTAGGGCAAGCTGAAACTAACAACCAAGGAGGAGTGGGGGGTCCACGGCTGGACCCAAGAGGAAACTCCTGGAGTACGGAGTGTTCAGGCTCAGCCCACTTTGTGAGATCCTTGCTGAAGACTGGCCAGAGTGACCAGACGTCACCTGGAGATGAGGAACCTGACCAAATATCAAGGGTGGCAGGTTCTTAGTAAATGAATTTAACAGGGTTCTTGCTAAAACTGCGTCTTACAAGAAGTTGCATAGATGGGTCTAGACAAGCTTCAGACCCTGACTAAAATTTGGGCAATCTTGGGTGCGACTCAGAGGCTGATTGTGTTTAGATAGGAAGGTGGAGGCAAAGGTTTACCACTACATTTGGAGCCCTAGGCAGATTATGTAACCTCCCTGTGCCTCTGATTACTTCTCTGTAAATTGAGAGGATTTGTCGAGAAAAGTTATAGAATAATTGAGTGAGTATTCCGTCGGTGTTGGCTGATATTATTATGATTAGGAATATTACAAGGGAAATCAATGAACTTGGAGAGAGGAGTAGAAATGCCATTTTTCATCTGAAAGGGCCCAACCTTACTCTTTCCAGTCTGTCTCCCACGACTGCCAAAGTTGTTTTCTTTAAACATCTTTGCTGAGATTCTCCCTTTCCTCCACTCCAATACAAACTCTCAATGCCCTACAAAAGCAAAACTTGGGTCACACAGGAATCTGGTGACAGAACCAGGACTGAGGGCATAAGGACCAGCAAGTTGGGGGCCGGATAGGAAGATCCTGCCCCAAGAGACATTTTTCAAGTAAGAATTTCCAGAATTTAGGGATTGCCTCAAGTTCAAATTCTGAATGAAAAGAACTTTCATTAGGACTTTGGCTATTTTACTTCTTGGTCTGAAGTTCAGTGAAATGTGTATTGTTTATACTTGAATCATCCAATTGCAGCTTCCTGGAGGACAGTAATTCCATCTCATACTCATCTTCTTGAGCAGAGGATGCTTAGGAGAATGCTTCCTTTTGATGCAGATTGCTAGTCTCAGTGCATCTTCTTACCAGCTGCCTCTGGTACCATGCCTCTTATACAAATCCCTTGGGTAGGATGAGCCCGTCCGACTAGTGATCCCTGCCATTGGGCTTTTGTGTCTTTCTTCCATTAGCTTTGTTATGTCTGGTGTATTTGAAGATCTTGTCTTGTAAATTTTCCTCTCATTAGTACTTAGTCAATTCTCTGCAGAAGAGCTGAAATCAAATCCTCCTTTCACCTGGCAGGTTTGGGGATAGTTCCTAACAGCTACAAGACTCCTCAGATTCTTCCCTTCTGCTGGTCTACAGCCATTCCTTCGGGCATGATTTTCAGATTCATCATCTTGTTAACAATGCATTCCATGAGTACATTAGTGTCTCTCATGGCAATATTTTTATCTTGAATTATGGAGCCAATAGCAACATAATCTCCCAAAGTTTTTTTTTTTTTTTTAATACACCACCGGTCATTGAGTTATGACTGTTCTTAATTGGCTGATTGTTCGATTCCAAAAACTGGAGTTTGAATTTATCCCATCAATAGCAACTTGTTGGGCTGGGGATTTAGCTCAGTGATTAGGCCCTGAGTTTGATCCCCGGCACCAAAAAAAAAAAAAAAAAAAAAAAAGCAACTTGTTAATTTTGGAGACTATTTGTCTTTGGCCAGAATTCCTTCAGGTCAAAGATCCAACTCTCTGTTTCTAGCACACAGCATAGTATTTGGCATTTCATAGGTGCTTAATAAATGGAATAAAAGGAGGAGGCTGTGAGGAGTATTTGAATCTTAAATTTCTTATTCATAATTATTCATATCTGTAATGTATAAATATGTTATATGTAAATATGTTAAATGTTCTGTTTTCATCCCAAATTGACAATATTCTAAGACAGAACAATACGTGACCTAACTACACACCATCCTTCGTAGAATTTAATAAAAATTATAGCAATCGACACTGACTTGGCAATGATTAAGCAATGTACCACAAATTTGCTTTATTTTGCCAAAACCTAGGTTAAAGTTTTGGATCTTGGCCACAGGATATCAGGAAGTTTCGTTAAAAGTGGTGCTAAAATCAAAATGCCAAGATGTATCATGTACAGGTACAAAATAACCATGTTGATTATGATCATTATGTATGCAATGTACCAATACATGTTCTTGGTAAAAAATAATAAAAAAATAAAAAAAATAAAATGTACTAAAATATAAAAAAAAAAATGCCAGGATACCCAGGGCATTCCTGAGGTTCAAATGCTCAAGCATAGCAAATGAGGTTGGTGTACTATTAGAATTTTAGTGATTTTCTGTCTCCTTAGGCAAATTGCTTAACCTTTTAGGGTTACTACTGCCTAATATGAGAAATGTAGATAAACTACTTCTACATGATGGGGTTATTATGACAATGGCAAAAGACCATTCATATAAAACATTCAGTATAATGCCTAACACATAGTGTATACTTTAAAATACTGGCTACTCTTGTTATTACTTTTCTTTGGTCAGCTATGAACCCACTCGATTGGATTAGTATCCAATAAATTGTGCATTCATCCCGCCAAGTCAGTTTTGAGTTTTTAAATTAGTTTAGCCCATTTGGTAGCCTCTAGCCAAAAATGGTGGTTGGCTCCATTTTTATCATATCAACCTTTTTTGTTTACTTGTTTGCTTTGTTCCTTTGCCTAGAAAAGACAAAGGCCTGAGTGTGTTTCTTGTGAGCAGATGCGTGTGTTTGTTTGAGCTGGTGGCACAGGGCTGGGAAGAGGCTGAGGTAGAATGGCCAACAGAGAACCTTGTAAATACAGGTCAGGCCAATGCAAAGAAAGTTTATTGGCTGAGTTATCTATGTCTCGGTGGTTTGTGAAAGCTAAATGCAAAGACTTTTCTTCATTTAGCAACAAGTTTAGATGTAGGGCGTAATGTCCAGCATTTTTAAGACAGTTGTATAAATTAATAAAACCTAAAAGCCTTTATGAACTGAGGTTGTAGTCACTTGCTCCTATGTGGTTTAATCTTTTGAATTATGTCATGTGGCTTGTTTTGTTGCTTCTGTTGAAAACATGTCTCAATGTCCTCACTTGTCACAGGGGATAGTTCTGGGTAGTTGCTACCCCGGGCTGGTCTTGACCATTCTGTTATACTAAATTTTCTAAAACTGGCTTTATGTTCTCAGTGTCACTTAATCCTGAAAAATTCTTATGAGTTAGCTATTATAGCTTTCCAGAGGAGTTGAGGATTTGCTCATTGTCACACTGCTAATAAGTGACAAAACAAGGTCTGTTTGATCTCAACATTCATGCTTTTAAATTATGCTATATTAGCTTCTCTGTGAGGTGCTCCTCTCCTTCAGTTGATCTCAGTGGCCTTTTCTGCTCATTTCTGTGGTCTTTGGGAATTTTTGTGGAAGTAAGTGTAGCATATATACTATTAAAAAGAACTAAAGAGCCCTGTAACTTTTGTTTTTATCTCTGAGAGAAGTAAAATCAAAGGAGAAGTTAGAAACAAATGATTGATAAACAGTCATTAATTATCTGCTTTTGAGTTTTGAAATTGGATCCTGGTCATTCAATTCAAAATTGACCAATTACTAATGTAATTAATTCAGCAAATTAATTTCAACAAATTATTAACAAAGTCCTCTCCATGTGCTTGGCACTGTCCATGGTGCTGGGCAACTCTGCAGACTTCAAGGCTTCCCAACAACTGTAGGCTTCGTTCTCAATATCAAACAAATTCTAACCATCATTGTGACTTAAATTCCCACTAGTTTGGAATATTATTTATTTTAATAGAATAATTTTTATATACATGCCCTTGCCCCCGAGACCTGGCTCTCCCTTACTTCTTATGACCACTTAGTCAAGGCCTATATATTCATCAAGACCCCTGTGCCCACATTTCCCTTATAGTCTTCCCCAACCCCAAGGTTATACATCCCTCCTTCTCCCCTAAACTTCACATGTTTTTACTTTCTTTTTGTCCCTTAAGAATCTGACTACTGGATCCACATATTTGAAGGGGTCTTAACCTAGGATAGTCCCAGAATCACCTATGGAGTTCTCATACCTGGGCTTCCCCTCACCAAATACTTTCTGAGTCAGTGTTTCTGAGTCTGAAGCTTGACACTCTATCATTTGAAACAGCTCCTTGAGTGATCCGGAGGTCTAAGGCAGGTAAAGAAACTATAGGCTTTTATTGCTGTCGTGTACTATTACTGATTCTTACATTTTATAAGCCAACTTTTACCCCTTCATAATAATTTCAGCATCTGGAAACATTGAGATTATAATTCCTTGCATTTTAAAATCATCTATCACAATTTTGAACATACTCAATTGTCATTGAGTGAATTATCAGTTAATAGAAATGATCCTGTTTCCTCTCTCTTCACAATGCACTCTGTGTTAGTCCACTTTGCATTAGTGTAATCAAATACCTCAGATAATAAATTTTCAGATGAGAAAATTTATTTTGGTTCACAGTTTTGGATGTTTCAGTCCATGACCAGTTGGCCTTTTGCTTCGGGCCCATGGTGAGGCAGCACATCATGGTGGGAGAATGTAGTGGAAGGGGCTGCTCCCTCCTTGGCAGAAGAGAAGCAAAAGAGAAAGGAAGAAGAGGCATCAGGGTCTCAATATAACCTTGAAGGACACCCCTTTTCCTAATGACTTGTCACCCTTCTACCAGGCCCCATATCCTGAAGGTTTCACGTCTCCCAATAGCACCAGGGGCTGAAGACCAAGTCTTTAACATACAGTCCTTTGGGGGACGTTTGAGATCCAAACTATAACAGGTTTAGAGCATTTCAGGAATGCATTATGCAGCCTAATACAAACTTGTTGGCCAGGCCTTTGTGATAGATCCCAGGGTGGCTCCCTGGCATCCTGGCTTTCTTCCTCTCTACATGATAGAACCGCAGGTCCTCACACCTTGGAAGTCACTTGTGGGGCCAAGTGACTTATTTTAGTCAAAGAATCAAAATGACAGAGACCTGTTCCAGGCTGGAGAGCAAACCTACAGGTGGGGTACCCTCCAGGTTTCCTGCATTTCCTGGAGAGTCAGCAATGGCACAGATCTGGAGGCTCCGGCAAGTTGGGCCCCTGAGAGAGGAGCTGTTTCAGGGACCCCCAGGGACCAGAGAGTGAACTGGCAGTGATGCGCTGAAGTTGTAAGTCACAGACATTTGGGAGATTTTTGTTACTGAATCTTAATCTCTGACAAATAATACAACATGAGTTAAATTCACATTAAACTATTTGTATTTGTATCTTATGGGTTTATAAATTTTTCATAAGTCAAGCATGAAGAGTTGAGCTATTTTGGGGATGGAGTAGCAGAAACAAAGTCCAACACGGAGGCCTACAGTTGAGAGTTAATGACCTTGACACTTCGGTTTACACGATCACTAAGGCAACATTTTGGTCACCTTCGTACTGCATTTTAATCTTATTAAAAGTTAATTTTCTCTTCATTCAGGTGGTAACATAGCAAACTGTTTATTCAAAGGGATAGATACTGTCATTGGTCCATTAATATAGAGGATTAAGGACCAAACAATCTCCAAGGAGACCGAGTGCCCCGACTGCTCCCTTAATACAGCGTTAGAGACGAATTACACTGAGGCGGCTGGGTGACAGTTGTGCTGATTTTGATTCTTACTAAACAGTTTAACTTTACATGACCACCAGCACAACTTTAAAACTGATTATGTTTCTTTGAAAGTTCCACAACAGTAGGTGGTCTCTTTTCCTGGGTGTTTGGTAGTTTGGTAGGTAAAATCTATATCCTGTCCTAACTTGCATTTCCTAGGTAGGTGGTGAGGTGGACTAATATTTCTGGTGCTTGCAGGCTCTTTTATTTCTGCTTTTGAGAAATAAGTCTGCGGGTCTTTGACTGGGAAATCTGCATGGTGGATGTCTCTGCTGAAGTCAGAATACTAGGCCCCTCAGTCGCTCTGATCTCCGTGGGGCTACAGGACTAGCCCCGTCCATCCTGGCCAGCATCTCAGCACACAGGCTGGCAGGAAGGAGCGGTGCTCCCTGTACAGCTGGCCCCGGACTCACTGCCTCCAGCCCACCTTTGCTTCTTTTACCTTTTGTGCCTTAACTTCCAGGCTTATCGTGCGTGTAGAATGCTAAGAAAGCTTGGGAAGGGTGAGAAATAAGGCACATTGTAGGTAGTACAATGTAGATAACTTCATTTTTAAGAACACGTCTCTCTTTTCTTTTTCTTTCCTTTCTGCAACATCTTTCCCTACCCGGGCTTCCCCGGAGCAGAGGGCTGAGGGTGGGTGTGAGGGGCCTCTAATAGTAGCTGTAGCCACAGCAGCAGCTGAGACTCTGACACCTGGTTCCCCTGGGAGGTACAAGCAGCTGCAGCTTGCTCCACAGCACACGCTGCTCCACAGTGGGGCTCAGGCTCACTCACCACCACTCCTGACTTTGTGGAAGGTCACAGCCCAAGTGAGCTGCGGTTCTCCCTCCTTCCTACCCAGGGTCAGGCTTTTCATTCTTTTCTCAATTCTTGACTATTCTTTCACCACTTGGACATCAGTGTGATCTTTTATCCTAATTAGTTCCCTCCACTGCAGGTCAGGGGCCACCCTCTGTCCCCGAGTCCTGGGTCAGCTGCCCGATTGACCTTGATCATGTGACTGGCCTTGTCACTGACTAGCTGGTCAGAAGGGTTTTCTGTGCCTAGAGAGACAGGTGGACAGGTTCATGTGGGCTTACCTGCTGGCAGAGGGTTTCCAGTGGAGCCCTGCAGGCGACAGGAAAGTGGAGTGAGTAGGCTTGGTCATACGGGAGGTGATGGGAATAGGCTTGGCAATACAGGAGGTCCTGGAGAAAGCCCAGGGCCCATCACTCCCCATTCTGTTTATGGCCATCCTCATAAAGAAACGCCTTTGGTTCTGGTCCAGGGTCAAGGAGTTGCACCTGGTAGTGGTGGTCTTTGCTGGCAGAGTCCCATGGCACTGCAGGTATCATCTGCTATAAGAGGAAGGGAGTGTGTGTGTGTGTGTGTGTGTGTGCGCGCCTGTGTGTGTACTAGTCTCTCTCTCTCTTATAAAGCCACTAGGGCTCAACATAGTGGCTCCATCCTGATGACCTTATTAAATCCTAATCACCTCTCAAAAGCCCCACCTCTAAACATCATAGTTGGACTAAGTTTCTAACCTCTTAATATCTTGCATTAGGAATTAAATTTCAACCTCAATTTTTGGAGAACATATACCATAGCAACAAGTGACAAGTTCAAAACAAACTGTTTCCTTTCTGCACAGGGGCCCAATAAGAGGTTTGCCAGGTGAGGTACCAGGAATGTCCTGAGGCATCCATCCAGGAGAGGAAGCAGGGAGGACTTTGCCTGTGATGGGTATTAGAATTCAAAGTTTCATTCAGAAAGAGAAGATCAAGCCTGCCTCAGGGATTTTGCTTCCTGAAGGAGCTATGAACAAAGCTTTATTCTGGGCTCCAGGGGCTATAGGGAAGACACCTTTGAGAATACACTGTGTTATTTCTCAACTCCCCCTTACTCAGCCCTGGGGGAACTGAACTTAATAAACTTTCTCCCAAAAGAAGGGGCTGGGAAGACAAGTTTGTTCTTTGTTGATGAATGTGGGAATGCTGATGGTGTTATCCTGTCACTGCCCCAGTCTGGCAATCGTTTCCAGCCCAGAGATCTTGGTAGCGAGAGCAGTGACCATGATTTCAACTCTGAGGAGACTGAGAAACGCAGCCAGGACCTGCTTCCTGTGAGGGCTTGGAGCAGCAGGAGGCCAGGGGTGCCCTGGAGCTGGGGCTCAGGATCGAGTGCAGTTGAGAGGGCCCCCAGACCCATGGTGGCCTTCTGGTCCCTGCGTATCAGTGAGGGCCTTGCCAGGCAGGAGCAGATACCCACTGGGTCATCAGAAGGAATTTTACATACATGGAAGCATTTACAAAGGTTGGCCTGACCCACCTGAGGATGGCCTGTTTCATAGCTTTGGGGCACAGGACATGATCCCACGTAACCTGTGGGATCTAGCAGGTGACCTTTCACTAACTGAGAAGTTGACACCTTCTTTATCTAGCAACTTCAGGAAGTTATTCTGCTTCTAGGACAGGTTCTGACTGGAGTCAAGAAGTGCAGGCCACAGGATTAAGTGACCTCATTTTCTTTAGAGTTTAGGGACCATGCAGGGCCCTCTTGATTTCTCTAAGAAGAATCTACGTACAATCCTAAAAGTTTTTTGGAGTTTGAGAGGAAAGCGAAGCTCTCAGGTGTATGTGGTTTCCAGATGGGAAGGAGGTGAGGCAGATAAGGTGGTAGAATTTCCATCGTTAGCTGCTGATTGTTTGTCTCTGAAATCCGCGCGGAGGAGCTATACTGAGCCATGAATACTAAAAACACTGGAGTGCTTTTCCATGTGTGAAAACGTTACCCTTTGAAAACTCCAGGGCCCACCCTGGGCCACACATGTCGGATCCGGAGCTCAGCTGTTTGGCGTCTCTTCACCTGTGACAACAGCAGAAGCAAAAGTGGTTCAGCACAGACATTGTTTAAAACGGCTGCGTTAAAAATACCTCCTCAGCTTCGCGTGTTTCTCTAGCTGCGGAGTCCTCATTTCTGTGCTCTGAGGAAGGCGAATCTGAGAGCACTATATCCCACCAGTTATAAGTGTTGCCCTGACTGGATTATGAAACAGCTCTTGACTCTCAAGGCTTGAAATTTTAAAGAAGCATCAACCTTGCTGAGCTCCCAAATCCTGTGGCCACCCTCAAGGCTGCAGTGCAGTGTGCAATGGTGGGGTGAGGGCTCAGCCCCAGTGCAATTTGGGTTGTGACTTCTTGGATACGATGGAGTAACAGCACTGCATGGGGAGGGAAGGAGATCTATGGATGGGAAGGACTCTCCTGAGTGCCGAGGAGAAAAATTCTTGGCACATTGGAAGGACATGTGCAGGGAGCCCCAGGGGATCTGACTCTGAGGATCCGTTCCCAGCTAAGGATGTGGGTGATAATTTTGGCTTAGGCTTTCTTCAAAAGCCATGTGGTATTCAACATTCTGTAAAGCTGAGCATGACCTGAATCGGTTCATAGTCAACTCTCAGAGAACCTAAGTCCAGGTCAAGTGTTTGGTTCACCTTTTCAGAATGTATCTGTTTTGTGTCTTCAGACAAACATTTTACAAAAGATTTCATGCTCTGTTAGTAACCTCTACTGCCCGCCAGACTGTCCTCCCGCTTGCTCCACACAGTGTCTGCTTGGCCAGGGTCCGTTCCTGTCACCTCAGCCTGATGGGCTTGTCTGCAACTCACAGACCTTCTGCATGGAAAATCATGGCCATAACCTAGTAGTGTAACTCTTCAAATCGCCTTTGAGGTAGAAGCAGAACCATTAATGTTTGAGCAGTGCCCACCCCTGGCAGGAGTGGGGTGAGATAAGGTGAGAGGAAAGAGGACGCGATTAAGCAGGATGGCCAAGGTAGGAGCCTTACGTGGCAATGACCTCCAGTATTTACTCCTGAAGTGTGGAAGGATTGGCAAATTGCCCAGAAGTTAGAGGAAAGGACTGTAAAAACAGAAGAAAGAGAAAAAATTCTCAACATGTGTTGATTATGAATTTTAATTACTGAGTTATCTGTTCAGTCAACAGGCTGGGAAAGAAATGTGGGCAGGAAGAGCTCTATGAATGTTAAAGATGATACAGTTCTGTTTTTAGGAAATGCACAATTAGACTGTGTCCACACAACTCAAAGTAAAAGCAGATGTATCCGTCATCAGACTATTTTGATTAATGGGGAAATTTGGAGCTTAAATTGTCTGTTTCCGCCAGCTATGTTGATCCAATGAACTGGATCATTGCCAGATCTCCCTTCTTTGCAGTGGGGTGTAGACACAACTTTTAGGGTTAGGCAGTTTCGGGGAGAAGAGTCATTATGTGAAGTCACAGAATTGAAGTAGGAGGGAAAAGCACCACGAAGCAAGTGCTAATGACATCCTACATTTGAATAACCTATATTGCGAGGTCATGGATTCCATTTATTTCCAATCCATACAATCCACTCAGCAGACCACATAATCTTTGGTATTTCATTTCTTCCTGGGAATTGGTTATCCAATCAGTGAAAGGATTCTCAACTTATTGAATTGTGTTGAGTGCCTCCATAGAAGTAGAAGAGCTGGGGGTCGGGGATTTAGCTCAGTGATTAGAGTGCTTGCCTTGCAAGCACAAGGCCCTGAGTTCGATCCCCGGCACCACAAAAAAAAAAAAAAAAAGAAGAAGTAGAAGAGCTGGTAGGAGGCCCTCTGACATTCAGAGTTGAAATTTTTCATTATATCTCACCCCAGGGAAAAGGCCAGCACTATGAAGATGGGCCATGTCTACATCTTCTTGACCTGACCAAAATTCTTTCTGCATATGAAAGATAATATTGTTTGCCCTCCAAAGTTTTCACGGAGTCATTCCATTTTTGATCCCTCTCTGGAACATGTTTGCGTGTGTGTGTACGTGCATGCGTGTGTGTGTGTGTGTATGTGTATGTGTGTCTGAGTATTTTCTTGCATGCCAGGAGTATTTTTAGAGTACACATTTAAAATGATATTACTGCCCGAGAAAAGAGAATGATTTGGGTTATGGATGACACTGATTCACCAAAAAGTGTCTTTTGAAATCAGATCCTCTTGGAAGAACATGAGGCCTTTAAACTTAACAGAACTTTTGTTAAAAACTAGGACAGACCAATTAAAAATAAAAAGGAAAATCCATATTGGAAATTACTAGTGGCGATTGGTGATTTGGAAGTGGCTGAAATGATCCAAATGTTCATCAATGAATGAATGGATGAATAAATCTTTATTATATATATGTCAGTATCTATATCCTCGCATAAATACACAGCCATAAGAAAGAATGAAATACTGATAGATGTACAATGTAGATGAATCTTAAAAACATGCTAAGTTAAAAAAACCCAGACACAAAACAGTACGTGCTCTATGATTCCATTTGTATGAAATATCCAGAATAGGTAAATCCATAGAGATAGCGAGGAAATTGGTGGTTGCTGAAGACTGAGGGGAGAGGAAATATTGGAAGTGACTGCTTTAATAACTGTTAGGATATCTTTTGGGTGATTAAAATGTTTTGGGAATAAATAGAAGTGGTGGTTGTACAACATTATGAAAATATTAAATGCTGCAGAGGTGTACATTTTAAAATGATTAATTTGCTATAGTTAATGGTATGCTTTTAAACAAATTTGCAAGAAAGCAATGTTAGAATCATTCTACTGCCACACTCATCCCTTTATCCTAATGAAGAGGTACAGAGCATGGGACCACTTTGGAGATGTTCCTATAGCCAGAGAATGTCAATGCACTAAAGGACTGTAGGACCACCTTCTCCTATCCCCTCCTTTTGCAAGATGGGGTAGCCCGAGAGTCATTTGAGAGTCAGCTTGGTATTCAAGTTGCTTGATTCTTAGACCGGTGCCTATTCTAGGAGAGTGCTCAAGGTCCTGAGAAACGGCAACACAGACTTCTCATGTACTATTATGATTTTGTTCTTAAATGTTCCCCAAACTCCCATACATTAAGGGCTTGGCCACTAGCCTGTAGTTCTACTGGGAGGTGGTGGAACTTTTAGGAGGTGAGGCCCACTTGGAGGAAGTTAGGTCACTGAGTGTGTGCCCTTGAAGGAGGTATTGGGACCCTGGCCCCTCCTCTCTGTCTGTTGGGTAGCTGCCATGAGATGAGAAGCTTTGTTTCACCACTGTTATGACTTATATCTCGATGTCCCCACAAAGCCTCATGCACTCATGGGTGGAGCTTTTGAAAGTGACTGGATCGTAGCCTGCTGATCGGTTTTGAATAGCTCTGGGTAGGACTGAATGGATTTACGGGAGACAGAGATGTACACTGGATGTGAGTGGCGCCAACAAATAGGCTTGTAGCTTGGATGGAATAAAGAGGAAAAGCAGAAGGAAGGTTGCTGCATCCTGCCTGCCATGCCATGAACTATTTCTCCTCTGCCACGTCTCTTTGCCATGTCTTTCTGTGTTGCGGCCAGGTGACTGGGAACTGAAACCTGTACAAACTGTGAGCTAAAATAAACCTTTCCTCCTTTCCTTTGTGGGTGTTGGGTATTTCGTTCCAGCAACGATAAAGTAGCTAAGACGACCACGTGCTCCCTGCCATGATAGTCTACTTTCCACAGGTCCAAAAGCAAGAGGACCAACTGACTGTGGATTGAAATCTCTGAAACTATAAGCTAAAATAAACTTTTTCTTCTTTTAAATTGATTTATCTCAGGCATTTGTTACAATGAGAGAAAGCTAATACAGATACCTGCCCAAAGTGTGCAAAAAGTTTTCAATAAGTTTTTTTTTTCTTTTTTTTAAAATTTTATTTCAGTAAGTTCTTTTCTACTCTTCTTTGGACTAATATAATAATAATTTGAATAGTAGTAGTAATAATAGTGACAATAATAATGAAAAGATAAAATATACATGTGGGAGAATGCGTATGTTAATTAACTCATTTAGTCATTCCACAATGCAAATATATGTAAAAACATATTGTGCCTGGCAAGTATTTTAAATATTTTTTCAGTTAAAAATAAAAATTTAAAGTACAATAAACTAATAATATCATTTATTGTGCTCTTACTAGGTGCCAAATACTGAGCGAAAGAAACATCCTCTATATGAGACTTCATTTAATTTGTTCCCAATCCCTGTGAGGTCAGCGAGGAAACTGAGGCCCAGAAATTTTAAGTAAATTTCCTCCAGAGGCTTGTAGTGTTGGGATTGGATCAATGGCTACAGTACTCTTAAGTAATACAGCCAAAGCATGGTTTCTAGACTTTTGAGTTTCAAAAGCTAATAAAAATTTCAGAAATTTATATAAGGTAGCTGCATTTTATTTTGCCAAGTATGAGCATTACCAAACAAATAATACAATAAGTAAACCTGACTATTTCTTACCATCATTATGCAACCAAATAAAACATTTCACTCAGAAAAAGTAGAAGAATCTAACCTCAGAAGAGAGTACAGTCTCACAAGTAGATTTGTTTAGCTTTATGAAAATTTCTTTAGCTGTTTTGCTGCCCAGGAAGATGTCCTCGTGGTGGGTCAGACTTGGTCTTTGCTGGTGGCTGTTTGGTGCTCTCAGCAATACAGAAAGCCAAATAAGCACTGGCGAGGGATTGTTATATTGTTACGCCAAGAGTAGCCTCCATTTCCACTATCATGACTGCTTTGCACATGGACTATTGAGAAAGTATTGGGGTGGCTGCAGAGAGAAGCGACTGACATCTACCAGATAAGTCACCTTGTCCACCAGATTATTGAAATCCTCTTCTTCAGCGTGCCTTGCAGTAGAAATGTACGTGTGTCTCAGCTATCTTCACTTTTTGTGCCCATTCCTAGAAATCACCCATCTACTTCTATAACTTCCTTGTTCTCTTTTTCCTCCTCTTGTTCTTTTCAAATACTCTAGCTACTGTCAACTCTCTGGGCACTGAAATGTCTGCTGGGGTAAACTGATATATGAAGCCATGTCTCCCTGGTCATAAGATGGACATATAGATAGTGCCCATGATTTGGTTCGCTGGAAGGACTTACCTCCTCTAGTCTTTCAGTGCTAGCCCTAAACAGGCTGTAACATACCCAGCTCTCGGTGTGGCTAATGCCGGTAGACTGGGAAACAGATCAGTAGAGCAGCCCCGTGTTCTTTCTTCTTCCCTAGGCTGTCCCTTCCGGACTTGTTTGGGCCATCTTACACAGACCATTTCCGCTGGACAATGGAATGCTGTTGCACACATCATGTTTTGGGATTTGGTCAATCTAATAATGTGAAGTTCTTGACAGGCAGCCACTTGCTGTTCGGTGGCCAGGTGCTCAGTTCCTGCTAGGCTCGGTAGCGATTCTGTATCAGCCTTCCTGGTGGACGGCTGTTGTTGAAGAACTTGCCACAGGCGAATTCAAAACTTGAAGAAAAGTATTTCGTGTTTCTCTTACTAGGCTTATCCAGAGACCTCACCCAGAATTGCTATCTGCTCTAGACACTTCCAGTCCAGTTGGATACGACTGGTCAAAGGGCTGAGTGAATAAGCAGTTTGAATGGCAGTCTAATTCTGCTGCAAAGGTTTTCAAAATCAAAGCTGGAAGCCTCGTGGGTAGCTGAGAACTTGGGCTAGAAGAGTATAATTATGCTGTTTTAGACTCCAAAGAGGCTCCCCAAACCTTATGTCTCTTTGTGGAAAGTGGATCATGTAAAATATTTGTCTCACACATTAGAAGAGACAGAGTGTCATACTCCGAGACTCCCGCTACCTGGCGTTGCTGCTCTCTGTATTCCAGATTCAAGAAGCATGACACCAGTGATAACTGAGCAAGAGTTATATTCTTCAGGTTATCAGGGCAATCAAGAGCCCCTGGACTGCATTATGACAGAGGGCAAAAGAGTGGACGGAGCCCTCGGAGAGTGTATAGTTGTGCCGTCCACACAAGGCCAGCCTGTTTGTGTGTATCTTTTCAGATCCGTCCCCAGGCTTTGCGGGTAATTATATGTGATGGTTAGGCAGTGCCATCTGGTTCCCACCACCCCGTGATCCCATTATTTCTATGGAAACCAGGAAGCTGATGCCAGCTTCCAGCATTATCTCCGGTATAACATCATCACTGGAGAGCCTCTCAAGGACACTGGTGTTTTCCTCACCGGTCATTTCTAGATGCCTTCGTAAAGCCCCATTCAAATTTTTTGAGGGTTTAATGGGGAAAGCTACAGTTACCAATATGTTTGAACAGGCAAGAGGAAGGACTGTTACCAGAACTAGAAGCATTTATGGATGGAGAATGCCTAGCAGCAACCTTTGCTTTACTAGGAGAAATCCAGAAGTTTCTAAAACCATACTTTGGCAAGAAAGGATAAGGTGCCTTTTTCTTCTCCCACATGTCAGTCAAGGTCACAATGCTCCCTTTTTGTTAAAACTCAGCTGCGTGCCAGAAATCAAGAACTCCTAGTGCCTGTCTCCAAAGGGCAGCCTCTTGGTGCATACACAGCAGACAGGAAGTGGAGAGCGAGTCTGGAGGGCAAATGAAGAAGACCCAGTACTTGTGCGAAGAACTTGTTGCTGCATCTGGAGTCACTGGGAAATCATAACAACTTTTTTGAGCAGAGACATGTTTTCATTGAGTTAGGTTTTAGGATGATAGTGGCAGGTGAATTGAAGTTTGGGTATGTAGAGAAGGTAGATCTTCTACGAGGCTACAGGTCTGAATGTTCTGACATTGAGGTGTCATAGTGGATTGAAGAGGCCAGAGAAGGTGTTTGGATGGACAATGTTCAGTGGTTGTGTGTATATGTGTCTTTTCTGGCAATAAGGGGGCAGAGAACCGCTGTTTGAAGATGCACTCGCTCCTGATGTTGCATCAGTGAATCCAGCGAGGAGGCTGTGAGGGCCACATGCTGCAGTGGATTGCAATGGAGTTTTGCTTTTGAAGTTAGAAAGCCAAATAGATGTAAAGAACATTTGGTCTTTCCTCATTTTTATGCACATGGAAATTTTCTATTAAAATCAAAGAAAGTCAGTTGCGTATATAAAGAAGAAATAATTTTCTTTAGGGCACTTATTTGACAAACTCCATCAGGGTTTTCTCCTTACCCACGGAAATGACGGAATGAACTTTACAGCCTTCAGCCGTGATGCAATCTGGTGCCAGGAGCATAATAATACTACTAGCTAATATTTATTGAGTACTTAGGATGGTCAAGACAGTGTGATTTGCTTTATTGCCTTATTGATCACCACTAACAGCCCTGTGAAATGACAATATTTATTATGTCCATGTTATAGATGAGGAAGCAGACGCTCAGACAAGCCCCATCTCACACAAAGAAGAGAGAAACTGACACCGCAAGACGGTACTGACTGACTCTGAAGCCTAGATTCTTACTTTTAATTCTCTGCTGCAACTCCGTGGTAAATAATTTCAGTATAAATTTTGCCCTGATGGCTATCGATCGCTTCTCAATTACAGTCATCCCATCGTATCGGCAGATTGTTCCAAGACTCCTTGAGAACAGCAAACTCTCTGCATGCTCAAGTCTGTAACATAAAAAGGCACACTATTTGCCTTCAACCTATGCACATCCTCTCATATAGTTCAAATCCTCTCTAGATTAAGTATAACACCTAATATTATGTATTTTAGCATTTTCTATCCACAATACGATAGAACTGTGAATGCAGAACACATGGATATGGAAAGCTGACTCTGTGTGTGTGTGTGTGTGTGTGTGTGTGTACCTGTGTGCATATTTATTGCATATGAAATTTTAGTCGTTTCCAATGCTGCCATAAAATTCAGGTTTTACCTGTATTAATTGTCTAAGAAATGGATCAGACTTTGATTTTGTTCTTTAGATCATAAATAAAGTGTACAAAATATGTACTGCAAGTGTTTTAACTGTTTCATTTTTCCTCCCCAAAATTCTACGAGGAAGATAGTAATAGAGTTTGTCTGAGATTTGACGATAATAAACTAAATGGGAAAATTGCTGTCAGACTGAAAGTCTGTATTTACACTCGTTTTAATACTTCCATATAAAGTAGTCTTTGGAAGCAAAATTTTGTCAAGAGTAGCGTATTACCTGTACATACTTTCAGGTTCATTTGTTCATTCAAAATCACTGCTGAGCGGGAAATTGTGGCACATGCTTACAATCTCAGCACTCTGGGAGGTTAACACAGGAAAATCACAAGTTTGAGCCTAGAATGGGCAGTTTAATAACTTACGAGGCCCTGTATCAAAATAAAAAATAAAAAAGGGTTGGAGATGTAGCTCAGTGCAAAGGCCCTGGGTTTAACGTCTAGTACAACTACTATCCCCATCATCAAAACCCCTTTGGTTGGCTAATATTTGCCAATTTCTCTTCTCAGTAAAGGGACACACTCAAGGATAAAATATAGATGTCTTGAGACAACCACTTCAGTTGGAGGAGAACCCAGGTCCAGCCACATCCCACCAGTGCACCCAAGTTCTGGCAAAAAATAGGTAGAAGACTCTGACTGAATTCAGCATCGATTTGGGAAAAGATGTAATAACTTGACATTTTCCTAACACATAAGATGCAATAATTAATTCAATTTTGGTTGACGTCATGGCACACTAATTATGCTCCTTTGTGCTGGTTTGCTGAACTATGGAATTTTGCCTCCGGACACTAACTCCAGTCTAATTCTTACTTTCCTGCTCTGCTCAGAGGTCCGGAAAATAATTCCCACGTAAACATTTCCTTTGAATGGGGTTGTTTTTAGTAGGAACAAATTACCTTTCTTTGAGAAGGAAATAATAATATCACTTACCTGTATCTATTCCACCATGACTATTCCATGAAAACTACAAATGATTCCTCAAATAATCATTTAGGAACAGTAAATGCTATCTAGTTACCCCTAAAGAGCAAGGACAGTTGGGATTACATTATAAAATACTTCTCATGTTTTTTTTTTTTCTCATGAAAAGAGAGAAAGTATTTTCTATGTATCTGTGAAAATCTCTCCTATATATTAGATTAGTGTATGTTAGTATTCAATCTTCATCAGAAAGGGTGCTGGATGTACCATACTGCCCATAAATTATCCGTGTTCATGAGAGATCAGCTGGGATCTCCTGTACCTGTGTGTATATTGTGTACCACTTAGCAAACCACGGCTACCGCAAGGGACCAAATTTATCCAAGGAGAAGAAAGCACATTTCGGTACAGAACAGGTTTTCCATCTGATTTGTGCCCAGAACATGCAAAAAACATAGCAGATTGCATGCTGTATTGAGTAAGGAACATGCATATGCATTTAAATCACTTATGTTTTACTTTTTTATGATGCATTGGTGAATGTATTCCTTTTGCATTTGTAATTAGAAGACAGAACAGATGCGATGGCTTTGGTTAAAGTGATATGTCCATTAAAACAACCTATACTACCAAGTAATTGTTTCCTTTAACAAGGGAGTCTGGCCATTGTCCTGCTGTTTTTGCACCATTTAAATAGACTATGAAGAAAAACATATGTGTCTTCAGGAAATGTTAATCGATTACGGAAGTCAGAAATTTTTGTGGGAGATCAGGGCTTATGTGTCTGTTGTTTTATTGTTGCTGTTTTCTTTTTATTCCCTTTGGAAATGAGACATTGTCAAGGAAACATTAATTCTTTCACTATCCCACCCCCTGCCCTTAAATTGACACAAATAAATAAAACCTATCTGTAGTTCAAAAGAAGACAGGACATTTTTTTAACAAGCTAAGTGATATTTGAATACCACATACTTGGTGGTCAAATAGTCTTTATTAGCACGGCATTTTTGTTTGAATCTAAATAAAATGTGGACTTTAATTTTGATTAATGTCAGCTTTCTGGAATCTGCAGTTTTTCTCAATGGTGACAGGCTGTGGCAGCATCTCGGTAGCTGGCAGATGATTCTTTAGTACAGTATGTGAACTCAACTGACCCGATTAGCCATCTCCACCCCCAGGACGAAGGGCTGCTCCAGGAACCTGTCCATGATTTTCTTCTTGCAGTAATGATGCACTTGACATAGGTAAACATTAGACTAATCTGTAAACAGATGCATATTAGTCTCTTGTGCCACTATAATTTAACACCTCTGTTTTTGAGTGACCAACGTTTGTAGATAGATCCCCAAGTTCGAAGTTGCCATTTTTAAAGGAAAATTTACCAACACTATGTAGTTTGTATACAGCTTGAAAAGATAGAAAGATTTCATACAATTCCATTTAGGATAAATTACTGCCAAAATAACAATACCTTGTTGTTATGAAACTATTCAGAAAGGCTGATGTGGAAAGAAATGTTGGAACAGAGGATGTTATGATGATGATGATGCCGAATCCAGTAACTTGTGAGGTTTTCTAGAAGCACCCTTCAGCAACATTGGGGGTACCTGTTACAGCAGGTCAGACGGGTGGACAGAAAATTCTTTCAGACTCTCGCCCAGATCAGTGTAAGTGGTCAGTGTGGTGATTTAACTGCACTGGAAAATGTGTTTTAGGAATTGCTTCTCTTGGCTTTGTGGTTTATAAGTACTAAAATACAGAAAAGGTTAGTTTTTGTTTTTGCTGCAGAAAGTTATCTTCATTTCATATTTTCCTTATTTTACTAGTCATACCTCTGAATTTCTATTTCTATAATAAACTTTCTGACTATACACTATCTGTTGAGAGCATCGCTTTAAAATTTATTTAGGAAATATAAAGACATACTCAGGTCAATGGTTTTGAATTGATTTGACCAAAGATTTCCTAGTCGTTGGTTTTCTATTCGCAAAAGAGAAAGAATGATACGGTTGATTCCATTGCAGTATCTGGTCTCTGTTTCCCAAACATCCATATTTTATACTTGCTTTAAAGGTTTATTTAAAATATTGATTAAGCAATTGTTGTCAAATTATTGACAGATATTAATATCAGATATATTATAATAAGAGTAATAAGTTAAATTTATTAAATTGATATCTTATTGGTTAATTATTTCTACATATTATAAAAACACAGAGTATGCTAGGGAGTCACTTTGTGGAACAGCTTTCATTAATGATAGAATCTTTCTGGCTAGGGTTATTGAGATTCAATCTTATTTGAAGTTGACTTTCAAGAATTGTTTATGGGGATTTTGATGGCTTAGTTAAACCACTTTCATGTTATGTGCTAATTTTTATTAGGAAGTAAGATACAAGAAGATCATAGTTAATACATTGGTATTCAAGATTTTTGCCAAACTAGTAGATTATAATGGCTCTTGTCACAGGGGAAAATGGATAGCTATGTGAGATGATAGCTATGTTAATTTGTTTCATCATGGTAACCGTTTTGCTTTTTATACATATATGATATATATATATATACACGTATATATCCATGTATATACCTATATGAACAAATATTTATATACATATAATATACATATTTACATTAGGTTGGATAAGTAAAACAGATGTTATCATTATAATCTTCAAAATAAAAAGTTGAAAATTCTTTTGAATTTGTAAGGTAATTATTTGATATTCAGTATATATGTTTTTATTCAGTAGTAGCCAACCATACACAGAAAGTTCAGTGCTCTATAATGTTGACAATTGTTCATGAATGTATAAAACATTAAGGTGAAAAGAAAGTGTTTGCAGGCAAATTCCTTAATGAACGATGAAGCTCTCTTTTGGGTGCTTACTTTGTTTTATCTGTGAGTGTTGCCTTCTATGCACTCACAATCGTCAGCTCCCGGCAAGCATGTTGGTAGCAGAGGACAGATCTGGCCCTGTAGCCCCAGCAGATCAGATGGGAACCATGTAGTCATGGCATGTGATTATAGCAGAGGATGTCTACACATGGGGACCCTAGAGTGGGCGAGAAAAGAAACTATGCAGTGTACTGAAGAGGGTAGTTTTATGAATATTGATAGGATAAAAATATGGAAAAATCAATATTTAGTCATTAACTTCCACTGAGGTCTTTCATTTAAATTCTGCCTCTCATTGGGAGGAAGAGGTTAGGTTGAATCATATCTAGCATCACACTCTGAGAAGATGTATTTGACTATTTTTTCTTCAAATATTATGAAAATACATCTATGATCCCTAAAAGAAATTTTGAGATGAGTAAGAGCTAGTAGACACCAACTTCTTTGATTTTGTATATTTTTATTTAGATTTACAATGGCTAATAAGAAATTGAGATTTTTGCTTCCTGTTCTGATAATGTAACTAAAAACTGTATCTATTTTTTTAACGTGAACATAGAGTATTGTCCTATCTATTCCACTGAAAAATTTAAGCTTGTAAATAAATGCATTTGGAAGAGATTTTCCTCAAGGTTCTGGAACTACTACAGTGACTGAGTAAACTTTTTCACGAGTACAAATTGTTCTCCTACTTCTCCAAACAGTACACCATTTATTTCCTTTTGATTCTTGCTTCCTAAGTGCCCCAGCTTCCCTTCTGTTTTCCTATAATTGCTCTTGGCAGTATAAGTCTCCTCTCATGGCTTCATTGACAACCCAAAATCTGTATCTTGACCTTTGTAAGACTGGGAATGCCCCCAGAAGAGAGAAACAAACTCTTACAGTAGCTAATGCCGATACAGTTTGTACTTCTCTTATCAAAACATCATAATATGTCTGTCTCTAGCCACATATTTACAGTGTTGCATTCCCAACCAATTTTAAATTGTCAGTCTCCCAGATCACAAAACTCAGAATCTATCTACTGTCTCTCAGTCCTTCTTTCCCTGCCCGTCAGAGTAAAGTCATCTGCTGTTTCCATGTGACTTCAGTGTCTGTTATTTCTAAAATATTCTTCTTTATCCCTTACTCTACTCAATTGTGTTGGCTTGCCAGGTATTCTATCCCAACTCAGATTGCTTCTTATTTCAAGTGATTTGCACATGACTAATCTTTGTCAAGCACAGCTCAGATTTTGTTATAATGCTACCAAAAGATTTTAATGCCTTTGTGCTTCATTCAGTCTAGAGTGTAAACCTGTTATCTTGGTCTTAACCTGTACTTTCAGTCAGAAACGTTAAAAAGCTTATCCATATGCTTTTCTGTAGCCTCTTGATAAGCTCTTCCCATTGTGGAAAACACCCTGCTCTCCAGCTACCTGCCTCCATCCTCTACTTCAAAGGTCATTGCAGATTCAACCCCCAACACTAGATGGAGCCCCAGCTCTCCCAGCTAGAAGGGCACTTCCGGTTCTCTGAGTCAACGTGACATTCTCTTTTTTTCTTTTATTTTTCTAGGGCTTCCATAGAAAGGTACCCAAAATGGTTGCTTACCACAGATACTTATTTTCTCACAATTCTGGAGGCTTAGAAGTCCAAGATCAATGTGTCGGCAGCATTAAGTGTCTTCTAATGTAGTCCTGGTTGGCTTGTAGATGACCATCTTCTGTCTGTTCCTTCACATGAGCTTCCCTCTAGGTCTGTCTGTGCCCAGTATGCTGGGTCCACACTAATGACCTCGTTTGAACTTCGTTACTTTTTAAAGGCTCTCTGTCACATTCTGAGGTACTAAGGTAAGTACTACATCATGTGAATGTGCAAGGCCTTGCATTCTAGTTTTTTATATGTACATACTATAAATTTCTTTTTTTAACTCTAAATGTGAGAGTACAGAGTTCATATTTTCCCATGATTTATGCCTATGTGAACCCTGTACACACTGAACTCAGTGCCTAGCACATAGGAGGTACATCATGCATTTTTTAAGATAATAAGAAAATAAATCAGGACATTTTGAAAGATAGACCTGCCATGTGAACAATAATAGTATATTTAGCAGTGGATTGTAGTACTAGACAAATATATTTGGATGGGAGCCAGTTATTTGATGAGTCTTACGAAAGCATACTTAAAAGAAATATGACTCATTTTTGTCAGAATTTTGCACATTGTTAGTATCGATTTCACCAACTATCCAACTTGCTGAGTGTTCTACTACATAATGGCGCAAGAAGAGCTCTGTAGTAGGCTATTCCATAAGTTAATTAAAAACCCAATAATAGGTAACGTTTTCTGAGCCCAGTTTATATGCCAGGCACAGTGATTAACTCATTCAACAATCACAACTTTGTGAGGTAGAAACTGTTATTATCCTAACTTGGGACACTATCAAACTGAGGTACAGACAGCTTAGGGAATGGGCACAAGGTCACACCCAATGCCAGTAAGGAGCAGAGCTACACTTTAAAGCTGTGTAATCTACAATCTGACTCAAAGTCCTGAAACCCTACCCTGTTTCTAATGCATAATTCAGTCCTCTGGTGATATATAATTATATTCTTTAATTATGACAAAATATGTTTCAAATACCTCTGATAGAATAGAGCAACATTAACTTCTAAGGGTACAATAAAGTTCTAGATCCCTTTTAGAATTTTAGAAATATGAGCACAGCATAAAACTTTTTTCAAATAGTTAAATTCTTTCTCATAGGCAGACAAATTAAGACGCTCAGGATCCAACATGGGTTCTTTGATCTGAATTATCTGGTAGGTAGTCCACAATGATTATTTCTCAATGTCCCACCCAAGGTGTAACTGAGCAGAATGGACTATAAAATGACTTGGATTTGTCTCATGGTCAATGTCTTTAGCATAGAAACTCAACTAAGTACATGCCAGAGCACGTACTGTACTTGCAAATTCATACACTGTTACAGAGATGGATAATTCATCACAAATGCTTGGAAAACAGAGATCAATTACCAAAAATGACACAGATAATTGAAGCTGGGCTAGTGGAGTAATTTTAAAATCAGCATGTGAATCTTTCGAGACATTGATCCTCTTTGGCATTGGACATTTTTTTCAGAAGTACTACAGAATTAAGAAATATGAATTGGTGCTTACTATTTCTTCTGATTTTTGCTTGAAGCCTATATTTGTTGGGATAATTATCCAATTCTACAGTGGAGAGAGACTCATGTCACCAGACCACTTGACCTGATGGCTGACTTCAACTTTCTGATTCTCTCTCTCAGTCCCTGTCTGTCTCTGTCTCCCGTCTGCTTCCCAGTATGTGGATCTTATGCAGAAATATCTCTCTTATCATAACAGCAAGGATAGCTACATGGACCCTTACTCCATCTCACTTTAGAAGGGGAAGAACATACGGTCCCTGTGGAGGACCACTGGTAGCCCTGTCCTCTGATGAGTGCTCCGTGGCAGATGAGGAGGACAGGATGACCTTGAAAGGAGGGCAGGTGATCCAAATAGGAGCAAATGCCTCCTGCAATTGTGGAACTATCTACAAACAAAAGCCATTTAACCTTCTTGGGATAATTCAATTTTTTTGTTTAAATGTATCCTACACCAGAGTAGATAGTTCTTTTAAAAGACAGAAAGCCCATAAGAGAGTAAAATTTCATACAATATAATAAAATGAAGCTGGGCACAGTGGCACATGTCTGTAATCCCAATACTCTAGGAGGCTGAGGCAGGAGGATCACAAGACTGAGTCCTATCTTGGCAATTTAGTGACTAAGCAAGATCTTATCTCCAAATAAAAAATTTAAAATCAATGATGTAGGGATGTAGCTCAGTGCAGACTCTCAGTTCAATCTTCAGGACCAAGAATAAAAAGAAAGAAAAAGATGAGAGGTCTGGGTAGTTCTTTAGGTTTGTCTATTTGTTTGTTTTTGTGGTACTGGGGATGGCACCTCTGCCCTCATACATGCAAGGAGCTTATTTTTAATTTTGAGATAGGGTTTCACTAAGTTGCTGAGGCTGGCCTCCAACTTGGCCGTCTTCCTTGGCCGTCAGGATCCCAAGTGGCTGGGATTACAGAGGTGTGCCACTGCACTAGGCTACTTAGGTGGTATTTTTGAGTAAATTAGATGCTGCTATACATTTAGCCCCTCTTATGTTAGTTCCAGCATGGACCACCATTCACCCATAGACTGAAATAAATTGTGTCTGTGTTGAACATGGGCTGATTTTTTCTCGTCATAATTCCCTAAACAACATAGTATAGCAACTATTCATATAACATTTACCCTGCATTAGGAAATATAACTAATCTAGAGATGATTTAGAGTATGTGGGAGGATGTGCACAGGTTATACGTAAATGCTATGCCATTTTATATAAGGGGCTTGAGCGCCTGTGGGTTTTGATATCCACAAGGCGTCCTGGAACCCATTTCTATACTAAAAATATGCGGCATTGGATGTATCATGGCTTGCAAGGTGAGTTTTTAAACAGCAGTAATGGTAACCAGGCACATTAGAATACTTAAAAAACTTGTACTAAACAATTTGGATATTTTTTTCTGGCTCTTAGTTTTGTTCTTGCTGCTTGTTCATTGGAATTTTTCATTTCTTCCTCATCACTTGAGCATAAATTCTATCTCTTTGGGTTTTGCTTTCTTCTGTTGTCAAAAGGGGATGATTATAACTTTCTTGGATGGTAGACACAAGGGTTTCTTGGATGATAGACACTGTTCATAAAACATGTGCCATCCTTGTAGATCCTCGATAAATGTTAGTGTTTCAGAGTGATGTGTATACTCAGCATAGGTTGATTCCTGTATTAGTCACTTTGTTTATTAAGGGGACAAAATATCCGGCACCCATAATTTAAAGGAGGAACGGTTTATTTAGACTCATATTTTTGCTGATAGTCTCCAAGACAGGGAGGCATGATGGAAGGGTCTGGTGGAGGAAAGGTGCTCAACTTGTGGCAGCCAGGAAGCAGACAGAGAGAAAGGAGGAGCAGGGAGGAGTCCCTTCTACACCTTGCCCCTGGTGACCCATCTCTCGTCAGACTGCTTCTCCCAAATGCACACCAACTACGTGGCCTTAATAGTCCGAGTATCTTAAAAACGTGTGAGGCTTTGGGGTCCCTTTTAGAACTAAACCATAAAATTTTCCCCTTCTCTTTTATTAGCCACTTTTTCTTACTTGATAGTATTCAATACAACTGGAAACAGAAGTTGTTTGTTCAAGTAAGGTGGGACATGAGTAGAATTAATAATAAATTATACTCATTGTATTTCTGGTAATGAAAAAGATAAGCACATAAAAATTTAATTACATCTCTTTATATGTCAGAAATGCAGTAGGAAGGAAAGACAGAGCTGGACACCCACTGAGTCACCATCATGCTATGGCAGGCTTTTGGAGAAGAGAGAATATTATGCGTCACATTGTCACTATCGTGTGTCAGTCAGTGGTGACTGGGGTCATAAGAGGTCCAGAACACTGCTCAGCTGCTCAACATAACATCTAGTCCAAGGAACAAGAAAGATCATGTTTGCCCCTTTTAAAAAAATTCAAAACAATATTTTTCTTTAACAGTGGAGAAATGAGTTGAAATCTTAAATTTGGAGTTTTAGATTTTGTGTTTAAGTTTCAAAGGTGACACATCTCCAAATACTCTTATTTCTCCAAAATAGGTTGCTGGCAGCCTAAAAAATGTTAGAATATAACTGAAAAATACTCCCTTCTACTTGCAAAATGACAGACCTCTTTTACAAGCCTATGGAAAGAATATTTCAAAGAGAGTGTTCGGTAATGTTTAATTTTATGTAGCTATCACATTGGGCCTACATTTGAGGTTAAATGACAGGTATGAGATTTTCATCAGAAAGAATCTCTAGAAGTTTGATGAAAAACAGAAAAACCGACTGAATTCATTTATACACCCTAACGACATATGATCAGTTTCCCTTGGATGCAGTTTATTGTTGGTAAAATTTAGAAAAATTCACATGTATCCTTTTGAAATGCATCTAAAGTATATTCTCATGAAATGTACATGATTGTGTAGTTAAATATTTATGGGAACTTTTCATTTTTTTGCCATTCGGCCTGCTTTCAAGATATTCAAATATATTTGGCTTTTGTAACTTTGCTAATTAAACCTTCTAAAACAGATGGAATTATAGAAATTGCAGGGTTTAAAATATCATCTTAATTGGTTTACAATCTATGTGACACATAGTGCCATTCATACTGTATAAAATATATATGGGTGGCTTAAAAGAGATGGCATGCCAATTAATTTTTCTTCAACTCCTTCAATTACATTTTGTTTTCTTCATTATTGTATCCCTTTTCCATTAGACTGGTTTCGAGGAAATCTGATCGACCCTAACTGTAACCTAAAACCATATTGAAGAATTTCTTTCTGACCTCTGGGTGGGGAGAATAGGAATTTATCTTTTGTCTAAAGAAAATAAATGACCTTCAGAGAGGCCCTTACGCATGCATATGACTGTTTCCCTTGAGTAACACTTAGATTAACCTTCTTCTTTCTCACAGTGATTTTCTGATGTACTGAGACAACCACATTACTTTGATTTCTCTGGAATAGTCTTGATTTCAAATATTCTACCCTACATCCCACTAAGAACACTTGCATTTATCAGGCCACATGTTTAGATTTTTGATTTGGGACAGAAGCTATAATCTGTGTAGACACATGAGAGATTTAAATAGGCAGCTTCCTGTGAGTCTTTGTGCCTTAAGATCAAGAATCTGGTCAGTTCAAGCTCACAGGTACTTCCAGTAATTCCAGTTTTGAGGCCTGCAAGGAAGGCCTCAATTAAATAAGCCTGCTTTGCCCAGCGAAGTAACACGCAGTTTAAAAAAATATATACCATTCTATAATTTTTTGGCTAACAAAATTAAACTCGACCGTTTCTTACAAATATCTCAATTTGCCATTTCGATGGGATTTTAAACACACTAGTCCCCCGCCGTTGCCATGGTAACAGGTTTGGGCCCTCATGGGTGACAGAAAAGTACCACGGTCCTGGTGCCTGTTTGAGCACACACGTGCGCTGAGTTTCCACCTTGCGGCAAGAGGAGAGGAGGCCGGAATCTCCACGCTTCCTCAGCAAGGTAAATGTGTGCATCAAATAACACTCGGAGCCTGGGAAATCGCCCACAGCAGGGAGAGATTACCTCGAACAATCACTATGGAGAACGATTCGGAGTCTAGCTTTAATGATCCCGGATAGAGCCCTTCTCCTCCCCACCAATGTGACATTTTGCCGACATTTTATATATCAGGGAAATATTTAATTGAAACGTGTTTCTGGGAATGCCTACCGAGCTGGCTCTAGGCATTTTCCGACCTCGCAGGGGTCAATTAAAAGAACCAATCAACTGTTTTTAAAACTTTATAATATTAAAAAAAGGGGTGGGGGGAAAGAAAGTGGACAAAAAGTAATGTTAAATAGCATGGAGCATGACTAATGGCGCTAGCATGTAAAAATCATTGGGAAAATGTCCTTGGAAGACAAATGAATTTTCAGCAGAATAATTAACTTAATTAACAAATTTGCATGCATATTCATCAGGCTATTGAAGTCTTTCCAGCCCAGCTTGATGAGCGTTGGTGTAATAATTGTCTCATTTACATTCTGCAATCTACTACAATTTAGGGCACGCAAAAAAAGCCGACCTCTTCCCTTTGACTTTCTTGAGGACCCACAGAGCCCTAAAATCTCAGCCTTCGCCCACTGGATGGCCTTCAGGTCAGGCCTTTTGAGGGAGCCCCCGGAGAGAGTTAACTGTGGCTGCCCATCCCCCAGCTTTCCTCTTGTTTTTTTTCTTTTGGACCAGGTTCTCTGTTTTTGCCTCTGCTTGCTCTCCTGGGTAAATCTTGGCACCAGTTCTGACTTCAAATCTCTTGGGTCGCCAGACTGCATCATGTAAAAATTGCCATTTCCCTCTATCTCTGCAGGGCAATCTTTAAAGGCAGTAAGGTGTGACGGCCCAGACTGGCAGCTTGGCAAGACGGAGCCCATGGATACCAGCACACGGGAATCTGGACGGTTCGCTCGCTCTGACAGCAGTCAGCACTGGGAACAAAAGGAATGGAGGGGTGGGGGGAAGCGCAAATGTATTTTTACGTATTGTAGGCATATGGCCACAAGACCAGCAGAAATATATTTAATTACCAATTGCATGCATTGAGGAGAAAAATATTGGGAAGGGAGAGAAAAAATGTGGACACAGCAATATTATTCTACTTTCACTTTTCACCTCAGGTTTTTTTTTTTTTTTAATTGAAGATAAAGGGGAATGTGGATTAGAATTGCAAAGGTTTATCTGCTGGAATCCCATCTGAGGTGATTCGGGGTTTTGACATGCCTTCCTTAATACTGTAACGTTATATCAGGAAATACGAAGGTTTTCTTTTAATGATTTCAATTACAAAGTGATTTGACTGTAGTACTGGGGGAAGGGGACCAAATATGAAATAAGACAGACAATCTTACTGTTGTGTTAAAGCTATACTTCTGATGTGATGTGTTAGTCTTAACAATGAACAATTAATGATACACGAAAAATTATATTCTTGTTCTTTCCTATGAAATCAGAACAGTTCAACCCACATTTATTGTCAGGCACTGTACTAGCCAAGGGAGGTACAGATGTGAATCAGATATAGTCCCTGTACCAAAGAAATTCATGGTCTAGGAGGGGTAACTAATATGCATTTATATGTAATTATAAACTTAGATTATTAAATTATTAAATATATTAAAATTACAATTAATTAGAATTATATCTATAATCTAAGGTTATATCTATCATCTATATGATAATTATATGTATAATAAAATCTATACCATGAAGTGTGGTGATGTAGGTCCAGTGCTCCAAGGCACTCAGAGTCTAACCTTTACTTTGTCTTGGGGATGAGACACCCTGAAAGGGGGGAGGCAGAGGGGTGTTTGGAAGAACTGATAAGAAAGGAGAATCCAGAGAAAAAGCCAGGAGGGAGGCAGGTCACTGAGTGCTGTGCAGAACCAGGATTTCAGGTAAATAGGGCGGCTTCCGGCCTAGAGGGGTGTAAAAGGTGAGGAGTCAGGTAACAGGGCTGGGGAAATGCAGTTGCTCCTGGAAGGAGACGGGGAGGGCCCTGCACTTCCATCACTGGCAGGAAAGAACCCCGCAGCCCTGGGAAAGCGACCTGCCGGGAGTCCTCCTCTTTTCCCGACTTCCTGTTAGCGTGGGCGCCCTGTTCCCAGCCTTCTTCGCCAGCTTTGCAGGGAACCTGTGCTCTCTGGCTCCCTGCAGATGTAGGTTCTATCCTGATGACTGCCCTTGCAGCCTGTTTCTAAGCTCAGATAATGGGTCAGAGGTCTGTTAATAGGTGTTCTGCTTTACAAAGCAAATATAGCCCTGAAAAGATTGCTTTTTGTAAATTTACTTTTTTTGGGTAAATCAACCTACATAATAAAAACACTAGGGGAGCTATTTAAAGGAACCCTGTAGTGATTCTTTTCATAAGGTTGAAGCCATTCCTTGGTTCATCTTTTTCTTCCATTTTCTTGCATCAGGTATACCTGTGTCTCTACCGATTTCTTTCTTAGAGGAAGTAGCATAAATTGTAGCACCGAGTGCCTGTGGCTGGACACCGAGGCTTCTGGGGCTGTGCTGACCCCTCGCCAGCTGATACTACGTGGGAGACATGAGTGTGACCCGGCGGCGTCAGTTCCAACTTCTCCAAAGGCAGAGCCAGCCAGATCTGAGCTGGGATCCTCATCTCCCTCCTTGAATCCCGGTTGTCATTGGGATGCTGGGCTGTTATGCACTATAAAGAAAAGCATCTCTTTGACTTGGCAGAACAGGTATGACTAGGGCTTGGTCTGCCTCCGTTGTTCGGCTCCACCACTCAACGGGGGTCGTCTGGGGTCGGTCTGAACATTCAGTATGGTAGCATATCTCACCCTTGCACTTGCTTGCATACTTCAAATAGTCTAAAATTCACCTTTCTGCTTATTCCTCCCGTGGGCTAAGCCCACTCCTGTGACTTTTCTACATCTTTTGGTCCGAGAAGATGTGTGGGTACAAGACCCTACAACAACCCCTCAAGCCTGTTTTGTCAATTATAAACCTGTTGGAAAATTGTTTATGAATCAACTTGCTGGAAATTCTCACTGCCCTAACCTCCAGTGGCAGGGGAGGGTGGACTTGGGCAGGGACCTATTGGTCCCACTCAGAACACTGGATCATCTGATACTGTAGTTAATCTCCCAAAGATACATGTGCTAGAAGCCCCAGCATGGAAATACGAAGTTGTAGACCCCTTAAGAGATGAAGCCTGTTATGAAGCAATTATGTCTGAAGGTGCTGCCCTCAGAAGATATTAATGCTGGTCTCATGGGAGTGTGTTGTACACAGAGCTGCCCTGTCTCCCCTTCAGTCAGTCTCTCTTGTCTTGTGTTGCCATGTGATCTCTTCTGCAGGTGATCATTTCCCTTCCTGCTTCTCTGTCATGTTGTGATGCAGCCAAGGAGGCCCTCACCAGAGGCTGAACTCATGTTTGGGACGGGGTCGTCTGATCCAAAAACTGTGAGCGCAATAAACTTCTTTACAAAGTATTCAGGTTAAGGTATTACAGAGACAGAAAACAACCTCATACGTCTTGTCACCTGTGGTGATGACTATAGCTGGAGCTCAGAGCAATATCTAGGAGGGTCACAGGTCCCCTCTGAGGAGCACTGGGGAATGAGACGTCTACAGTGGCAGACACAGTAGTACATGGCTATCGTTTTTCGTCATACACTTTAGCCAGGAAGGGAAATTGCAAGGATCAGGGCAGATAAATCTCTCCCAAAAAACTAGTGGCCTGGCCCTGGTTCTTCTAGCTCTGGGTGATGATATACGGCAAGTGCACTCCTCTGACTGGCATTTCTGAAAGTTACGTTGACAACTCATTTCCTTTCTTCCTGAACTCTAAATGGCTCATACAGACGATTCCAGTCCCGGGGATACCACATACGTGGTAGTCACCGGAAGTATAGTACTGGAACAAGCTTGATATGTTTGGAATCATGGTTTTGGAGATGCCAACACTTAAGAGCAAGGCCGACGCATGACTCCCATGAGTTTCATTTTTTGAAAGAATTATATTGATTCAGTTTTTAGAGAGCTCACATGTGCATGGGCAAGAATTTGAAGTGTTGAAATGATCATGGCTTAGGGATGTGCTAGTTGATTACCCTCCTGTAACCCACATTTAAAGTCCTTCTGAAAAATAAAGACACGGTATCAAGACAATTCCAGTGCCCTTTATTTGTTCATTCTCTCACTCATTTATTCATTACCAGGGACTCGCCATATGCCAGGTACAGTATCACTTGTTGGAGAAATAATGATGCAAGATGCAGTAGCTCCTGCCCCTTCAAGGTTTGTTGTCTGATAAGAGAGTGAGGCGACTAAGTGAACAATGATAGTAGCTTCATGAGAGGTATGAACAACAGGGGAGAACAGGGGAGCAGGGACAGCAGACCCAGGGAGGATGGCATCACTACCTTCCTTGAAGGCTGACACATTTTTGCCGAAGGGTGCTCTGTAAGTAGCACAGTCTGGATTTCTCAAAAGTCAAACTCTACCTCTAAATCATGTCATGTGAGGTCCAAATATTGGCTACAAACACATCATATACTGCAGATTGTGTGTTCTCTTGGCCATGTGGGGTTTGGAGCTTTAGTTTCTCTACCAGTGGAAAAAACATAACCCAAACTTTTAGTGGAGGGACCTGGGTTTCTGACCTGCATTGAAGCAGAAATTGCAATGTAAATGTTGTTATGCTTATAATAATGCATTCAAAACAGTTTTCCCATCGGCTTAGTCCATACTACTCTTTTTTTGGTTTAATTGAAACATGCACGTTTGGTTGATTTCATGAAGAATTTTTCTCTATAGACACCGTGTAGTAAGTTCTAAAAGTCTGCAAAGTAAGATAAGGTGATACTACCACAGTTCTAGACCAATGCTTTTAAAAATTATATACCTACTCTTACATTTATAAAATGAAAAAATTGTGTTTGCAGGAAAATAGATGAATCTGGATATCATCATGTTGGACAAAATAAACCAGATCCAGAAGGACAAATACTACATGTTTTCCTAATACTGTATGTGGAATCTAAAAACACTGACCAGAAAGTAGAAGAGAGGCTATTATTAAATAGATGAAGGAAATAATAGGAAAGAGGTGAGAGTGTCGGGGAGGATAATGGTGAATTAATATGATCAAAATATATTATATACAGGGCTGGGGATTTAGCTCAGTGATTAGAGTGCTTGCCTTGCAAGCACAAGGCCCTGAGTTCGATCCTCGGCACCACAAAAAAACAAACAAACAAACAAACAAAAAATAAAATATATTATATACATCAAAACTCTATGTTTTGTAAAATTAATAGGCACTAATAATGAAAGAGAAAAGATTACTCTTTACAAAATGTAAGGTATCAAATATATACATATTTATATTTTGTTTCTTAAGAAGCTTTGTAATGTCTTAAAAAAGTAATTTTAAAAATTAAGATTCAAAGATTAAAGAGAAAGTTCAAATTGAACAGAATATGTATGTAATTTCTTTCTGGGCTTTCTGGAAGCCAAAGCAAAAGGGAAATAATTTTTCATTATCAAAAAGGAGGAAGCTTACTATTTTCCCAGGAAGAAAAATTTGAAAAGACAAATTCTGAAATTAATTTAATACAGTCTTGACCTTTAGAAGCAGGAAAAATAATTCAAGGTGTTTGTAATGCAGTAGATTATAGCACAATCCAAGAACTGTGATGAAACGCACCTTGTCTTTTAGACCGAAAGTGGAAAGTTTCTTCCCAGGGGAGGACGGTGGAAAGTCCGAGAAGTGCTGGATCCTGATGCACGAATCCAACTTCGGAAGGCAGCACTAATGCAGCTATTTATTCAAGTATTCATGAGACGAGTATTTGTTGGTTCCCTGGTACTATATGTGGGATCCATATTTCCAAGGCCAAGTTTGTGTGATAAAAAGAAAAAATTCCCTGCGTACCGTCCACATTGAAGTGATTTCAGCACATTAATATAAAATTTTACAGTTTCAACTGTCACAAGGATGTGTAATGGGTAAATTATGGGTTAATTCACTTACATGATGCTTTATGGCTTACGGAATGTTTTCACACATCATTGCAACCCATGTCTCCTTGTGGAAACATTGGGACATCTCGGGTGTGACTCAACATTCAGATTTGGACTGATGTTTCTGGTTACAGAGTCTTGATATATCATGACAGAATTGTTTGTGCTTACATTTTTCCATTAGAAAAGATATGCTTGAGAGCTTGTTTTAGAAATTAGTAAGAAAGTCAGCTAGTAAGTGCCACAAGAGATCTCAACATACCTTGTGTGCTTAAGAGTTGAACACTGCACTTAGTGACACTTGGCTTAATGATCATCATAATTTTCTTCATATGCCACAAAGCATCGCAGGTCTTTTGGCAAGATGCAAGATCCTTGTGTGAGGCACAGCTAGGAAATATTAATAACCTTTAAATGACAACCACTTGTCCCTACCTTAAGTCAAGGATCACCAGTCACATGGTTTACTCAAGCTCCAAGGCCCTCTCTTCTCCTTCCTTAGCATGCCTATGGTGCAGAATGAGCAAAGAATTTTGCATTTTTGCAGTTAATTAACCTGCATGCTAATGAAACTGTCTTGCCCGTGGTTGAGTCAGAGCAATCCAGCTCTCAGCTCCTTGTCTGTTCAAGAGTTTTTAGTGGAACGGGTAGAAACTGCGATAAGAGAATGGCTACATACAGTCACAAGCGCAGGCAGGCAACACAGAAGGGTTATCTCACATCCTAATTGCTCCAGAGTAGTTTTGGTTTTAGTACTATAAGTCCTAAGTCTTGCGAATCCCCTCGGTCCTGGGCAAAGAGGACCAGGAGTGGTCACTCTAAGGACAGGAGACATCTGTACAATCAAACAGCCTCAAACAAACACCTCTACCTCTGAGTAATACAAGGGGATAGGTAAAATTGGGTGTTTTAGTTTGGCTTCCTCTGGAAGCAGGCCCTGAGTCCATGATTCTAGTGCCAGGAGTTCACTGGGAGATGAAGTAGTACTTCCCTAGGAAGTAGTAGTAGAGGAGAGGAAAGATGAGATAAGAAAAGGAGTTGCAACCGTAGGCACCTGGAAGCTAATCACACTAGGAAGCACTGAGAGACGAGGTATAGCACCTGGGCTAGCACCACTGGCAGCTGAAGTCTCTTGGTGAAGGCACGGCAGAATTGTTGACTCGGTCTGCTAAGCCTGTGAGCAGAGTGGACCTCAGCCTCCAGAGGAATCCCTCTGGCAGAAGAATGTGAGGATTTCGTTAGAAGCTGTGCCACTGAACGCTGAAACGCTGAGAACCAAAGGGACGTGAGAAGGACCCTAACAGAACTGGAACTGCCACGGTGGGGCTCCACTATCGTTGACATCCACTTGTCCTGTGGTACTGACCAGCCAGCTGCTTCCCCAAGGAGCCTAGCGGAGACAGGAGAAAGAATGTGTGAGAGGTAAGGGAGTTGGACGCTTCTGAATCATGAATGGTCTTTTCAGTAGTAATTGTTACATGAGTAAAATGTAGATACCTTGGAGCACTTGGAATCTTCCAAAGTACTCTTCACTAATGCCACTTCAGACATTAATTCTATAAATCTGGATGATTTTTAGAGGTGAGACTTTGAACACCCCTTGGGTCTCATTCCATGGCTTACCAGCTCTCATTATCATGGTTTATTTACTTTCCATTTTCTTTACACGGTTTATTTATCTTTCTCTTCACCATTAAAAGCTATTTACTATTTCTACCTTTGAGCTGGACAAAGTTTGAGTCTCCTATATGAAGTCTAGAACATATCCTTTCTCCAGTACTTAGAGAACAGGGTGATGAAGATGCTGCACGCAGGTACGCAGGTGCCAGGGTTGGTAACTGAGCCACACCTGGCCATCCAGGCCAATCACCAGTCCTCTCCCAGGGCCCCAAAAAACACCTCTGCCACATGGAAAGGCCTGAGTCTCGTCAGAGGCTGAAGCTTCAGTCAGTTCATTATTCAAGGAACTTGGCAAAGATAATAGGCACACAGAATCTTTAAACCTCGAGCTAGGGAGAAGAGGAGATTACTGTGAAAGCCTGTGGGTGGTGGAGGCATTTATCAGCAAATGCAGAGCAGATGTGTGCAGCCATGGCCGAGACGGTGGATCTGTGGAATGGGGAGCAATCATTTGCCTCTCATGGAGAAGAAAAGAAATCCAGATGGCTCAGCCTGGATTTCTTGTATCTAAATCAAAAAATGGGCAAATAAAATGAATAGACACTTTACAGAAGAAGAAGTACATATATATGGCATATATATATATGAAGAAATGCTCAGAATCACTGGTCATTAGAGAAATGCAAATTAAAACAACACAGATTCCATCTTACTCCAGAAAAAAAGGCCATCACAAAGAAACCAAATAATAACAAATGCTCGAGAAGGTGCAGGGGAAAAGGAATCCTTCAACACTGTTGGTGGGAATGTAAACTAGCGCAACCAGGATGGAAATCAGTAGGAAGAGTCCTCAAAACGCTAAAGCTAAAAATTTCATTTGATCCAGCTATTCCTCTTCTAGGTACCTTCCCCAAAGACTTAAAGACCTCCTATCACAGTGATACTGCATAGCCATGTTTAGAGCAGCACAATTCATAATAGCTAAGCCTTGGAAGCAGCTCATATGTCCATATCAGATGAATAGATAAAGAAAATGTGATATTTACACACAATGGAGTACTACTCTGCCATAAAGAAAGATAAACTTGAGTCATATGTAGGTAAATGGGTGTACCTTAAAATCATAAGTTTAAGTGAAATAAATGAGACATACGAGCTTAAATGTTGCATGGTTTCTCTTATATGAAAAACCCAGAATAAAAATAAAGAGCAAAATGAGAGATAGATAATAGGAATGATACAGGCAGATCATTCTCAAAGGGGAAGGCAACCAGGAGAAGGAGGGAGGGCTAGGAAAGGAAGGGATAAGGGCTGAAAGACGGAATCAGGATTTGTTATGTACACGCACTGACTCCACACCAGGAATGTAAACACTGTGTACTACACACATGTACTAATGAACTAAAATTAAAAGAAAAAACAAAATTAAAAAGTCAGCTTAGTGTGCCAGAGTCTTTCTGGGAGGTGGTTGGGCCTGTTTTCTGTATGCTTCAAGTTCCGCACACAGCTCTATCAGAAGTCAGGTCAACAAAGTGACCTGGATGTTGGTGTCCATCAACCTCAATTGAGCCTAGCTGACACACCTGCGGTACATACAACATCATCTTTCGTCTTTCTCTCATTTGGTTAAATAATTTTAACTCTAGGAGCCTTTGTTATTCCTATAGTTTTAGCTGTAATTATATTTTAAATTTAAATACAAATGGATTCAGTTCAGCTTCTTCAAGCCTTCCGTCCTGGTAGATACTGGGGAATGGAACAGTGTGAAACTGAATGTCCGAAAGGTGTCCGTTTCAGACTGGCCTTGCAGCTTATAACAGATGTGCATGTAGGCAGTTCATTTCTCTGGACCTAAAATGAGGATAGTATTTATTATTAAATAATTTATTACCATTCCTTCCTCAAAAAATGAGACATGTGAAAATCTTTCTCTCTTTCCACCCCTGCTCCCAAATACAATCTATAAAAGATTAAAGTTTGTTAACTTAAAAAATAATAATAGAAAGGACATATAATAAGAAGAATAAAAATATGGTCAAGGGAGGGGGATAAATGAAGAAAGCCTATTGAAATTGAACTAAAAACTTATTAATTAGTTTCTTGGAAACAGAAACAAAAAAGGCACAATAATCACATCCTGCTGTAATAAAATGAAATATGACATTTTATAAAGTGAGAAATATATTTTGATCTAACTAATGTCAATTTTTATATGATTCTTCATGAGCAATTGAAGCACACAATGGAAATTGTGTAGTCATCAGTGAAAAGGCCTCTGTATCTTATTCCTTATATTCACTGCAAATGGAAAACTGTAAATGTGGGATGGTGTTGAAGGTTTTTGCAGGCATTTCTATAGAGAGCTGGGAGGACAGTCGAGGCACCGATTATCTGATAAAGTGAATACATGTGGTCATCTGGCCTAAAGGAGACTGAGAAATTGTTTGGCTTACATTATTTTTTCTAATCTTTTGCAAAGAGTATTTTTGGTTGACCTTGAAGTTGCCCTGTCTTCCTAACTGGTCTCTGCAGCTCCAATCTCACCCACTCCCTCCAGTCCTTTCTCCGTGATGCGACCAGGAGTTGTTTCTATAACACAGCTCTCTCTCTGCCATTCCTAGCTGTGAGCTAGTCCTGCAATTCGCTTCTGAAACCGTTGGGTTTCTCAGGGGTGACTCGTAATTCCATCTGCACATCCTGCTATGCTTGGATTAGCCATCTCTATTGTCAAGCACGTTGCTAAGTAAATATTCATGAGTTAGAAGTTAGATCAGATTTCACTACTTTCAGAAAAAATTCCTCGGTATGCCCAGCCTCCAACTTCCTTCCTTTCCTCGAACACTCTACCACACACTGTTGTTATTTCGTACGTACTTGTCTACATCAGGAATGTCACCGTTGGGCCTTCACTGAGCCTCTGTCATACCGCAGCTCACATTAGGAGGCTTCGTAGATATTTGTTAAATGAATGAACAAATGTATGAATGACGTCATAGGAGAGACCTGTCTTCCAAACCAACAGTCAGTGTCATATTAAGAACCAATGGATATTTCCTGAAACTGTGTTTCCTAAAACACAGTTTCTGAGAATATTAACAGAGGTCTTGTTGAAAACTTCTAGAGTTAAGAAAGTAGAAAATGCTACATAGTCTATCTCAAAAATTACTATTTTCATTAGAATATTAAAGGAAAGGCTCTAGTATGTTTTCTATATATATGTGTAGGTACATATATATTTTGATTTTTGATGTGTGTGTATTTTTCTGATGTGTGTGTGTATGTGTGTGCACATGAATATGTAGCACCTGTTGAAACTATTCTCTACTACAAAAACAATTTGGAAAACATTATATTACAGGCTTTACTTTAAATTAAAAAATTAAATAGATATGCATTTTTCTATGCTGAGTTACGCTTTTTATAAAATTTGACCCAAGGTGTTAAGTACAAAAAGAATAAAGAAACAAAAAATGAAAAATGAAGCAGCAAAAGCATAAAAAAGTGAAAATGGCTATTTCGCAGATAATGTGAAAATGCAAAAATTTACTGTAAACCTGTTAAACTAACAAGAAATACGTGATGTGAAAAAATATTTTTAAAATCCTGGCATATTCTACATAAATAGTAGTGGAAAAACTTAGAATGTATTACCGGAAAAGAGTCTCATTTACCGTGCTAACAAAATAGAACAACTTACAAAAAGTTTCACAAAATTATGAATTAAATTTAAAAAAATCAGTATCTAGCAGATCCATAAATCAGGAGATCTATCTTATTTGTGAATGAAGTAATCCAATATTGTATGCTATTGATATCAATTAAATGCAATGCTGTTAAATATCTCAGTTTTAAACTTGATAAAATATGACTAAAGCTCATCTGGAAGACAAAGTAACCAAGAAAAATATTAATAAAGAAGAGCAATTAGCAGAAACTAACAATAACAGTTTGAGAATACATTAAAAGCTACAATTCTTAAAACTACACTATACAGTCTGCTCTCTGTATCTGGGAGCTCCATGTCAAAAATATTTGAAAAAAATAACATCTGTACTGAATATGTACAGTATTTTTTTAACTTGCCATTATTACCTAAACAGTGCAGTGTAGCAACTATTTGCATACTACTTACACGGTAGCAAGTATCCTGGAATTGTCTAGACCTGATTTAAATGATATGAAAGACTGTGGTCAATATATGAAATATGATGGCATTTTATAAAAGGAACTTAATCATCACGGGTTTTAGTATCTATAGGGTTGTGGAACCACTCTCCTACAGATAGACAACAGATGACTATATGTGTAAAAACAACCCAAGTGATACTAGGATATTAAAAAGCATTTTTATACATAAAGATTTCTATATTTTAATGTAAATTAAAGATAGAATCACACATAAGTGAAATGCTGGTGGAGGAATTTGATAAAAATTTTTTAAAAACTAATTTTTGGTTTCCCATTTCATGCTATATACAGTGTTCAAACAGATTAAAGATTTAGATGTAAAAGGATCAAAACTAAGAAAAAATATAGATGCTTTGGTTTTACACGAGTAAATTTTATGTTTACAAAAACCTGTACAGAAAGTACGGAGAATTCCCATATACTCTTCCTGCTCCTATATTTTCCACTAATATTAACATTGTACATGGCTGCAGTAAATTTATTACCACTGATACGGTGCATCAGTGTTGACTAGTTAAATTAGTGTTAACTAATGTTCACAGCTCAGTGTGGTTCCCTGTGTTGTCTGGTTATATGTGCTTGATGCCGCATCTCTACACTTGCAGTATACACAGAATGATTTCACTGCCCTAAATATTCTCTGCTCTCCTCTGTTCATCTCTCCTTCCCTCTCCCCAGTCCCCTGGAAGCTACTGATCTTTCCACTGTCTTTGGAGTTCTGCCTTTTTCAGAATGTATAGTTGGGATCATACAGTGTGCAACCTTTTCAGATTGGCTTTCTTCACTTAGCAATATTCATTTAAGTTTCCTCCCGTCTCCTCATGGCTTGAGAACTCATCCCACTTTATCACTGTATAATATACCATTACATGGATATAGCAAAATTTTTTTGCCCATTCACCTGGTGAAAAACTATATACATTTTTAAGTTTTTTTAAAAAATGTGTAATATTCATGAAGACAAAAGAAAAACCTTTATTGACAGCCTAACCTTGGGCCAGGCCTTCTTCTAGAACCTTGAGATAAATCCATGAGCAAAGCATATAACTATCTTTACTCCTGAGAAGATTACCTAAGAGTGAGAAAAGGTAGACAGGCGGACAACCAAAAATAGAAACAACAAGTAAGTAAATTATAAAGTGCAGAGAGAGATGGTCACTGTTACGGCCAAGTAAAAAGGAGAAGAGGGTCAAGAGCATGTGAGTGTGGGCCCGGGTGAGCTATGGCAAATGGATGGCCATTCTGAAGGAGAGCTCAGCGCCTCACAACAAGATGGTGCCAAATCCTGGATGTGGGACACTGAGGCCAGAAGGAATGGCTGGTGTCTACGTGTAAAATTCTAAAGATTATTACTAATAAAATGGCAAATTCGAATAATGTTATAATAGTTCGCTTATTAAATTGACATATACTTTAAAAGTACTGAGTTGGTGATGTTATAGGGAGGTTTAATATAGTATAGGGAGTATATACTGTATAGTTGGTTATAGTGTAGTATAGGGAGAAATGTAAACTTGCACGATTGTTCTTGAGAGCAATGGTTTAATAAGGAGTGAAGTGGCTTAACAATTTTTAAAAAAAATATATTTATTCCACATTTATGCATGCAGAGTAAAAAAATAACAGATATGCTAACACAATTTATGTGAAAACTGTTTAATTGTAGTTCTAAAATTGGGAAGTAGTGTGTATTTTCTATAATGGGAACAAATTAGAAATTATTATGGTACACCCAGTTAATGTAATAATGTCCAATCTCTGAACATTTGAAATAATTTTTGAAGAATATTTAATGATTGGAGAAAGCGTTTATTTATTTTTAAAATTTTATTTTAATGGTACATTTTAGATGTGCATAGTGATAACATTCATCATGGGGGATTTGTACATGTACATGATAAATCTTGTTGCTTCTTTTTTGGAGAGAGCGTTCATGCATAGAAAATGGTCCAAAAGAAATATACCAGATGTTTATAGGAGTTATAAGCCTGTGGTAGTGGGATGCTATAGATGCTCAAAAATAACTTCTGATATTTACACATAATATATTATAAAATTCATACATCATATATATGTACCATAAAACTGATTATTAAAAGTTAAAATAGCAGAAAAGTTAGAAGACATTAACAATGATTTGGGTTTATTTCTACTAAGCCTGTTTGTTATTTGAGTTTCTTTTACTGGATCACTTATCATTTTTTCTCCCACAGCACGTCTTATTCCTTTCTATGCCCTTCTCTTCTTGCTTCTTCCTTCTCTTGTACCTTCTCTTTTATTTCCGAGTTAAAGGATATTGGCATATTTTGTACAAACTGCATTCCATACCAGCATTTATAACTCCACCCTTTCCCCTCATTCTCATCATCACCATTTTGTATCATCACCACTTTTCCTATTTTTGCCATTTGGATGTGAGAAAAATAATGTTTCACTTTGAAATGTATTTCTGTTATTTTCAGTGAGGTTAAACATATTTTCATGCATTTAGTAGCCACTTGGTTTCCCACTTCGATGAATTCAGTCCACACAGTTCTTACTCATTTTCTGATTAGGTCTATCTATCTATCTATCTATCTATCTGTCTGTCTGTCTGTCTGTCTGTCTGTCTGTCTGTCTATCATCTTAACTATCCATGACTATGGCAAATACCTGATGTAATCAACATAAGAGGAAGAAGGTTTATTTTGGTTCAGAGTTTCAGCAGTTTTGGTCCATGGTTGCTTGGGCCTGTTGCTGTGAGCTGGTGGCAGTGTGGTACCTCATAGAGGAAGGGCATAGGGGAAAAACCTATTCACTTCATGGAAATTAGGAAGCGCAGAGAAACAGAGAGGTAGGGCAGCCTCTTAGTGACCAAATTTCTTCCCACCAGGACCCATTTCTTCAGGGTTCCACCAGGTCCCAATAGCAGCACAGGTTGGGGAACAAGAGGTTGACATATGGACACATGAAACTTGTGGGGGGGCATTTCAGATACAACCCATTCGTCTGTCCACCCATCCATCCATCCATCCATCCGTCCATCCCTCCCTGCTGATGCGGAAGCATCTCTTGTTGCCTCAGTTGTGAATCACCTGTCAGTTTTAGGCATCTCAATTATCTTCTTTTGGCCTATCCTGTTCCTGTTAACTTTGTTACAATATCCGTAGAATAAACTCTTGAGTTTTGATCCAAAAGTTTTCTAATTGGCCCAACAATATTTCCACAGAGAACATCACTTAGGACTTTAGTTAGATCTTTGAATTTCTTTATCCATCACTCTTCTTCCCCATGTCTTTCTTTGTCTTTCCCTCTTTATTCTATAGTAAGATTTTAAGCATGTCCATATTTCTTTTTCAGTCAGCCAGAGCCAATCTGACTATTTCTACTTTAAAGGAGGTCTTAATTCTGCTTTGGAGTTGTTGTTTCCTTGCCATGTTTCTTTGCTTTCATAAACTCTGCTTTTTCTCATCTTGTTTGCATCTAGGTCTATTTTCTCACTGACCTTCTTTTTCTCTTACATCTCATCATCTATGGTGACACAAAGAACTTATGACTGTTTTCTTTTGTGTCCTTGAGCAAATATTTCTAGAAGCACCTCCCACCTCGCCCCAACCCTGAGTCTTCAAGAACATGTCCTCTTTCTCTTACCTTCCCTAGTTTGTGAGTCACTACATCCTCAGAAGGGAAGTGGTGGGAGGACACTCCGGGCCCTCTTCTCTGACCACTGTGTAGTGGCTGAACCTCCTGGCTGGAGGCGCAGATGGCAGGTAGGTTGGGGAGCCCAGCGCCTCACACATTTCCTGTCTGCTTCTGCTCTCTCAGACAGAAATGGGATCCACTCCTACGTCCACTGCCGGCTCGCTAGCATATGGAACAGATGGACTGCATGGAAAACTCTAGCCCTGGTTTTTACTGCTTCTATTTCTATCTTCTCCCCAGCCCATAGTGCTTTATTTATGCAGACTACTATGCTGGTAGCCCACAACTTAAGTCTTGCCCAGGTGTTTTCTAAAAAGTTGTCGTCTCTGGATGTAGATAGGAATGAGGCGGGGGTGAGCAAAATGAGAAATTGCCATCTGGCTGTCCTAAAAACGTGCCATGAGCTCATGAAGTGCTAGTATGCTGGTTTTCTGGTAGGTGTTATCCATGTGTTCCCCAACTAAATGTCATAGAGTGGAGAAGAAACAAAGGTCCTTCCCCTTCTTTCAGGTGCTCCTTTTGGTGTTTTCTTTCCTCTTTAGCAGCAGTGCACAAGGGGTCGCCCATTGTGGGAGGGGGTTAGGAGGCATTCTGGAGGCATGAAAGTTGGAGTATCCTTGTTTTGGAAATAAGCACAAGTATTCACAGGTGTTATGAATTTCCACCACTGTGAATCTTTGCCGCTACTGTGGCTTTGAGAAAGGCCAGGTGCCATTTATATCCGATCAATTTAATAAAGAGACCACAGTTTCCTTCCCTACCCTGCAGAGGGAGTCATGTCAGTGCAGAAAGAAAGTTGTCCAAGGAATACCTGCAGCCTGGCCAGGGCACTCGGAATTGTTCTGAATAGTTGAGAAAGAACTATGCATGAATGACTTTTTTCTTGGGGGATTCTGAAGTCTAGTATTGTCTAGTATTGTGGTGCCTCCATCTACCCTACAGAAATTTCAGTATGGCTTCTAAAGGTTTGAACTTGGAGAAATTAAATCTTACTGAATCCCTTCTAGTAGATGGAAACATAATAATGAATAAAACAGCCTGGTCATGTAAACACTGAGAGTAGAAAGCAAAGAATGATACCAATAAGATAAATAATGCAGGGTGAACACCATATGGTTTAGTACGTTGTCCTGTGGATGGACTTAAATAAATTTACAATACCAGATAACATTACAATATTTTAAATGTTACTCTGTGTTTTGGGGACACACAGGCCAAGGAGGAAAAGTAATAGGTAGCAAGAAGCCCTTATTTCTACACTAGGACTAACCAGCTTTGTAATGTTGTAAGAAAAAATAGAGCATGCCTATTTAAATTTCAATTTCAGACAGACTATGAATACTTTTTTAGTATGAGCATGTCTCAGTGTTCCAGGACCTAAAAAACAAGGTGTCTGAACATTTTTAGTGACACTTTAAAGATAGAGTGGAAGCTGAGGAGACCTGGTGGCAGAATTTTGGAGACATTAATTAGAGTTCAGTGTCACACCTACTGCCTTCCCAGTGGCCAAGGGGAGGGTGTTTCTTTATACCAACGTCTCCTAAGCAAAGCCCAGAGAACTTGGCACTTGCCGCCTGAGATGGAGGGAGCTGGTGTATTGCATTCCTGGAAGACTCAGGGTGAAAGGCTGTTTGAATCTTCTACTGCCTAGCAGTAGAGCAAGGAGGAGAAGCTGCATTGAAATCCTACTGGGTCTCCCCAAAGGAAGACTGGCATAGGGGAACATATTTCCCATGGATCAGAAACAGCCCTGTGGGTAGAAGACACCCACCTGCAGGTGCTTTGCACATGAACTCCACTCAAAAAGGCTTCCTTCAAGCAATGGATGACTTATGGTGAAAGAAATCATCAACTGGAGGAGAAGAGGAGGTTGATGCCAGGTGCTTACTGAAGGAGAATGGAGGGTGATTCAGGGTGGTGCTACCCGAGGAGAACCTGGTACAAGAATTATCCAAGTGGCTCAGAGAGAGACCTGAAGGAAGGCCTCATGCAGATCACTCACTCACTGATTCACTTGGCTGTAAATATTTGAGCATATGCTAGGTGTAATTATTTATACACCCGCTAGACAGGCACTCTTCTTGGTTTGGGGGTATATTGGAGATGGCAGCAGACACACACACTGGCTGTTGAGGAGTATTTCAGCAGAACCATCCTCACAGACAACGAACTAAACGTGGCTCATATATGCATTTCAGCATATGTTGGAAAGGGACCACTGTCGTGCCCTATTTTTAGGGCAGAGTCAGAGATGTCCCTGGAGGTGCTAACCAGGAAGGTAAGTGTCGATGTGTTGATGGAGAGCTCCAGGCTCCCGGTGAAAAGCTTACATTGTTTCATGGGATACGTCAAGTGGGCATGCGTCCAGCTAATTCAAAGTCATCAGGAATAAATTAATACATATTACCAGTGATCACATGCAGTGATTTTCAGCTGGCCAAAAGCGAGCCCAGAGATAGTAAATAGCAAAAGTCCCCAGTTGCAACAGTCACGCATTTCAAAGAAACTAAAAACCTCCTGGGCCGTGATGTTACTGCTGGTCTTTTCCTTTTCCTCTTCTGTTCTCCCTACCTTGCTCTTGGCTATCACGGCATTAGGGATCTGAATGGAAAAAGAGACACAGAAACGCAAGGCTGTTTTTCTTTTAGAAGCGGAAGACAGAGAACATGGTGGAAAGAATAACCCAGGAAAGGAGAGGGCGCCAATGAGAAAGACCAAAGTTCTAGAGGCAGGTTTAAAAAGAATTAGCAACTGCACATGTCCCAACTCCCCATGATAAAGGTAATCATTATGCACTGCAAGCATGTACTAATAAAAATAAATTAAGAATTGAAAAGAGAAAGGAGCATATTTAAAGAATACACACTCAAATATATATTTAAAGAGAAAGGAATATAATGATACGGAAGCTATTTAAATGAGTTTAGGCTGTTAAAATTGTGCTAACTGCTCCTTTGCTAAGGCTGACTTGAAAGTTAGGCATGAACCAGTTTCGTGGGCTTAGATTACTGAAGGTTACATTCATAGTGGCACGGTTTGTGGAAAGGAGTTGAAGATCACAAGAGGGATGTGTAAGTAAAATGTGATATAGACCATCAACAATAATAACTACCATACGTATATGGATGTATTTCATTTTTAAATTTTTGCCTATTTATGAGGTGGCATAAAAATGATAAATAGCATAACATCACGAATATAATTTAAAACACCCAAAATACTCCCTTTATAGCATACAATGTCTAAGTAAGCACACTGAATACAGATACAAAGGTTAAATAATAAGCATGCTACAGGAGGGGACTGTGGGCGGGAATGGGGATGGAGCAACCTGCAAACATCTCTGGCATTGTCCCACCACACGACACGTGGGAAGAGTCGATGAACCAGGTAGCCCAGCACCTCTGGGGTACCAAGCCTCAAGTACTTCGTAAGTTGTGTGCTGCCCTGTCTTTATATGAAGGAACCTGGACACGAATGTGCCTTTATATGATCCCGTGTATGAACACAGGAACAGTGAGGTCTCTGAGTTGCCGGTAGAACTGCAGACTGAGCCGAGGAAGTGGCAATCATATGAAAAGAGCAGTGTGTTAAATTCTGATATTTAATTCTGGCCACAGTCTCTAGTGTGCATTCTTTTTCCTGTTGGTTAAAGAGAGGTTGCAGGGAAGAAAGGGGTTCTGGACAACACCTCCAGACCCTTTAGACCTGCAACTAATGTTTTGGGGTTCAGTAAATAATACCCCAAACTGGTGCTTTGAGAGTTGAGCTGGAGAAATACTTTCAGACCTAAGGTCTCTCTGACCTTCCCTTGCTTGCCTCTCTGTTTCTCAAGCATCTTTGGTCCTTTTTCTTCCCTGAAGTACACAGAAGGACTCTGAAGTTCCTTTATCTACCTGAAGACTAAATCAGCACAGAAGAATACAATTGTTTTCAGTCCTTTTACCAAAATTTCATTAACCAGGGAAGGATAAACTCATATAACAGAGAAAGAGACAGAATCAAAGGCCACCTATAGAGCCTGGGAACTCTGAAGCCATTGTTTGTTCCTTGGGCTCTTTTTTTTTTTTTTTTTCCTAAAGAATCACTTACTACCCACTAACATTGCCTACCGAGGCCCCCTTCCACCGCCATATCTGTTTCCCGTATGAAGAGTGTATACAGACTTCAACCACCTGGCCTTCTGTGTATATGCATATTAACAAAATTGTACGCTTATTCTATTAATCTACATTTTGTCAGTTCGTTCCCACATGAGGTAGAGTAGAAAAAATAAAGATATGTAGAAGGGCAGCAGGGATGTCCTAAATTTAAAGCTGTACTTTTTAAGAAAACTGCCACTTCAGGACACAAAGTTACCCAGGGTTATCCGTAGCTCTGTGCTCTAGGCTTATATGTACTTCCTAGGCTTGTTTATGTGTTTATTTTTTTCTTTCAGGCTCATTGTACCCAAATCCTTTAAAATTACTATAAGTCCATAAATCAACCTAGTTGGTAGGGAAAAGGGCAGCAACCTGAACTTAAAATGAAGAAATAGAGTCAAAAGGCTCAAGGAAGTTTTTAGGAAAAGTATCTTAGATGACCCATCTTACAGCATACATCCAAAAACACATATATATTCCCAACCCCAGACTTCAGGGTGTCTCTCTGTTGAGGGCCGACACTATCTGAGTGTGTAAGTCTCTAATTCTCCCTAATAACATCTGTTTATGCCTCTCACTGTCAATCCCACTGTCTGCTCTGCGGGCTGAGTTGAGTGATACTCCGCGGGCCGAGTGGAGGTCCTCGTCCCCTCTTTGGGAGATTCCTTGGCCCCGTTACAGTGACACACACACTCAGTTACTGAACATTCAGAGGAAAAGTTTAAAATTCCCTGCAGATGAAGGCCTCAGGTTTCTCCCGGTCTGCTTGCTGAGGTAAGTCTATAGCTTCCCAAACTGGCCACAGCTGGGTTTCTGCACTAGGCTGTAGATCCCATGGCAGATCCAGGCTTCTTGCCGGAACCGGGCCACGGGCTCCAGGCCTAGGAGCAGCCCCTCCTCGGGGCAGGCCATCAGATCAGTCCTTCCGGTGAGCCTTATTCTTTACCCCGTCCTACCTCTTTGTCCCCTCTACAACCTCCCGTTCTAGTGATGCACAGCTTAGCTAAAGGAGAAAACCTCCCCCTACCCTTTTATATTCTAGTGATGGAAGCAGTTAAAATGATTTTTCAACAAGCCAAGGAGCTGTTAGCTTACATGCCTTCTTATTCTTGGACTTAGCAAATTCCAGTACTGCTGGTGGAATCTAAGTAGAAGTGGAAACTATTTTCTGCTATCCATTGGAGAATCACATTGCTTGCATTCAAAAAATGGGTGCTGTGTACGATAAAATTATTTTACCATGCGATGCAATTTAAACTGCTTTACATTCTCAAACAATAATGAAATCACAATTTGGTTCTTTCAGTATGGAATTCATTCTGTTTTTCAAATGTAATACACACACTCCTGCTTTATTGAGGTAAAATTGAGAAATAACAATTGTGTATATTTCTGGCATGCAAGGTAATACTGACATACATACACATCGTGAAATTATTACCACAATCAAACTAATCAACATATCTACACCTCATGTAGCTACCTTGTGTTTTGGAGTTTGTGTTTTGGGGTGTGTGTGTGGTGAAAATATATAAGATCTACTCTTTCAGCAAATTTCAGGTATAGGAGATACATTATTATTGGTTATGGTCACCATTAGGTCTCTAGAATTTATTCATTTTATAACTGAAAGTTTGAAAGCTGTGAGTCTCTCCAGTTTCCCCAACTCCACCATCCCTGGTAACCATCCTTCTATGCTCTGTTTTTATACGTTTGACTTTTTAAGATTCTGTTCATAAATGAGACCATGCACTATCATCTTCCCATGTCTGGCTTACTTCACTTAATATAATGTCTTCTAGGTTCATCAATGTTGTTGCAAATAACAGGGTCTCCTTGCTTGGGCAAGGCTGAATAATACTCTATTACATAAAAATATTCCATATTTTCTTTATCTACTTATCCATCAGGGTACATGGATGCATACTAACGTCTCTGCCACGTGACTTTAGCCTGGTAATTGGGGAAAGCAAACAAGACTTGTATTGACTCAATCTTCATAGTCGCCCAGTAAGGCAGGAACTATTAATATTCCCATTTTACTGATATGGAAAGTGAGACAAACTGAATTTAAGTAAATTTCCCAAAGCCACACAGCCATTAAGTGAAAAAGTTAGGATTCAAACTCAAATTCAAGTGTGGCTTCGTAGCACTTGCATTTCTCTCCTACACTCTATTGCTTTCCCCATATAAACCAAAGCACAAAGTTGAGAAATCATCACCCCATTGATCAGTCCTTTTTTTAAATGGGTGAGAATAGATAAAACCTGTCTCCCCATGCAGTTAGCTTAGAGCTGTGTGGCTACTCTGCCCATCAATTTTGAGCTGCAGAAGCCTTCACACCAAGGTAGCTAAGGACCGTGTGGTTTCTCCCTTCCTCTTGTCCCCTTGCATAGTCACTTTGGAGACCACATGTTTCTGGTAATGTAATTCTGATATGGTAGGACACACTCACCTCACTCCATGGCCAGAGCTTGAAAACAAGCCTCACAGGACAGCTGCTCAGTCCATGGTGAATTTTGCATGAATGAGAAATCAATTGTTTATAGTGAAGTGTGATAAGCCAGTGAGATTTTGGAGCATTTGTTACCACAACGTAGCCTAACATTACTTTATTGCAAGCCATAAGCATTGTAATTTGTATTTTAAATTAAGTCATTTTATTTAAATAATTTTGCTTCTTTCTCCCTTTAGGACTTCATTTTAGACAAATTTTAATTTTTGTATAGTAGTTAAAATCTTAAGTCATAACTCTTAAAGAAATAAACATGTATGTTTCATTTTTATTATATGACTTCTTTGATTTTTGCAATTAATTAGGTTATTCTGTTTGATAACTAATGGCTACCAGACTGAGCTATATAATTATAGCCAAAGACTCACCTGAAGAATTTCTGGTTCCCATTATTTGGAAGGAGATGTCCCTTAATTTCAGGATATGGGAAGTAAGACGAGTCTGAAGGCATCAAACTCTCTTTGTTCTTGGTTTTGTTCTTGCTTACTTGTTCTTTTTTAGTTTTGGTATGGGAAGGGTCGAGGGGTGCAAAGACAGTAAACATGTGGACATTGAAGGGTAAGGGTCTTAGTTTTGGAAATAGTTCTGATATAAAAAAGTAAAGAACTTGTTGAAGGCTGTGGCCTGATACCGTGCTTACACTGGAAATGCATTTTTCTTAAAAAAGAAAAATAATGAAAGGGAAGGTCAAGACAATCAGAGTGTTACCACTTGGCTTTGCAAACCAACACAGTTTTCCTTCAGAATTAACCATGAAGTCATTCTTTTTAAGAAAGATATTCTCTTAATTATCATAAAATTGGTGACTTTTCCAGTAATGCTTAAGGGTTCCAATTATACTATGTTAAGAATTAGCATCAGTTAGAATACTTCACTGAATATACTCCACTTCTTTTAATCTGGAGTATCAACTTGTTTTTACCATCTTTTCCAATATTCTTAAAAATTCTCTGGACTCAAAATCTCACATTTTTATTCCAGGAAATTAATGGCAAACCCATATAACTCTCCTATAAAACAATTAAAATCCCATGACTTGCTTTTTTTGATTGCAGACTGGGTGATAGGTTACAAATGTAAAAATGATATGATATTCTATTTCCCATGCCAAATTCTGCCACTTGACCTCATATAGCTAGCATTTCTCTTGACATTTGCTTCTTCCAACTTTTTATGGGACCTTTTATGAGACAGTACCTAGGAGAATGGACTTTTCAAGCTATAATTTTGTTATTAAAATTTAAAACATTGGTAATAAACTCATGCGGTTCAAAATTCAAGAAGTAAAAAAATGGTTGGTTGTGAAAATTGTCTCTCTGTTCTCCTTTCATCCCCTAGTTAACTCATTCCCTTCCTGGAAGCGCTAATGCTTCTTCTGTATGCTTAAAGAGGTGAGTGGTGCATATTTAAGTAAGTACGGAAAATTATGAAGTCACACATACACGTATGCATGCAACCACACATACTCTTAAAAATGGTAATATCCTATGCCCCTTTCTGAACTCTTATTTTTCTTTAAAAATATATTTAAGAGATTACCCACCTCATAAAGATTTTATTTTATTTTCACATTTTAAATTGAAGTATATATACACAGAAAAAAACCCCCCAAACATCACAGTTATGCAGCTCGTTGTATCTGGTGTGTAATCTTACCGTGCATGCACATATGTATCTTAGTGTGCATCGTGCCATCAGTGCTTGAATCAGGAAATAGATTTAGTGTAGACTCCCCAGAAGGACTGGCATAAAACAACAGTTGTGTGCAATTCTCTGGTTAACTTATAGTTTACAGATTATATACCCATGATTGATTTTTAAATTGATCTTATAACCATATATACAGTTCAGTTAGCTTATTCATTCCAACAGTTTGTTTCCATGTTCTTTTAGATTTCTGACATTTGTGCAGTTTTCTACATGCACACAAACTAGCATGAGTACGTAATAACATTTTTTTTTCTTCTCCATTAGCAAATTTTTTTTTTCTTGTGTCATTGCACTGGTTAGGAGTTCTTTTTTTTCCTCTTTTTTTTTTTTTATTTTTTTTTTGGTGCTGGAGATCAAACTCAGAGCTTTGTGCTTTTTAGGCAAGCACTCTAAGCCCTGCAGTAAATCCCCAGTGTGGGTGGGAGTTCTAGCATGACACTGAGTCGAAGTGAGTGGTGATGGCCTGCCTATTGACTTGTATCTGCGTTCCCAGGAAAGATTTTGTTTGTCATCATTGTGTGTAATTGTGAGGTTTCCTCTAGAGTTTTTATTTTTATTTTTGTTATTTTCTTGTACTGCAGATTGAACCTAGGGCTTCACGCGTGCTAGGCAAATGCTCTACCACTGAGCTACTGCTATTCTTTATTTTGAGATGGAGACTTGCTGAGTAGCCTGGGCAGGTCTTTAATGTTTGGTCCTCCTGCCTCAGCGACCTGAGTAGCTGGAATTACAGGCATGAGCCACCGTGACGGGCTTCTATATTGTCTTTATAACAATAAAATTCTGCTCTATTTTTAGATTTCTAATTTTTTTAATTTGTTGAGATGTTTATGTGATTTTCTGTTTTATTCTATAAATGTGAATTGTGTTTTTTTTTTTTTTTTGATGTTCAACTGTGTTAATCAGCCTTCTGTTATTATAAAGAAATACTTGAGAGGGTTAACTTATAAGGCCAAGCTTTTTGGTTCACGGTTTTGGAAGTTCCAATACGTGATGAGTTGACTCCATTTCTTTGGGTCTGTGGTAAGGCAGCAGTCCCTTGTACTCCCCCAGGGCAGCTCCCAGCGGCTAAACAAAGCTCCCCCTACAGGAGGCCCTCTGGAAATTCCACCCCATTCCAGTAACACCACCCTAGGGACTAAGCCTTTTACATACGGGCCTTTGGGGACATTCAGAATCCAAACTGTAGCATAAACCAGACTTCTTGGAATGAAATCCTCTTGGATGCTGGATTCAATTGCTATTGTTTCATTAGCATTTTGGAGTCTTTATTTGTGGAAAATATCAGACTACAGTTTTTTCTTTCTTGTAATAAGAGGGTTTGGTATCAAGATTTTAGTAGCCTTCTAAAATGATTGTTGAAACCTTTTACTTTTTTCTGCTCTCTGAAATTATTTGTAATATATTGACATTGTTTCTCCCTTAAATATTTGGCAGAATTTACAAAATCTTCTTTCTAGGTTTAGAAATATCTTTATCAAATAATTATTTGCCATGAATTGAGTTTCTGTAATCTACATCAGACTTTTCTGATTTTCCATTTTTTCTTGTGACAATTTTAGTAAGTTTGTTTAGCAAATTTTTATTTAATCTAAACTTTAAAAATCAAAATCTATCGACATCAGTTGTTGATAATTGTGGTCGTTAACTGATTGCGTCAATTTGAGTAAGAAACACCCGGCTAAATTGGATCAGCATAGTTCTGTGTGTGGGAGACCCACGCGAGGGAGGATTAATGACATAATGGTGTAAGAGGGAATGAAGAAGGAAGCTGCGTCTCCTTTTGTTTCTTCGGAGGAGCGCGAGTCTTCACTTTCACCTTGCACGTCCTCTCTGGGCTTCCAGCACAGACTTTCCGCCTTCTGGCAGAGACCCTTCAACCTCCTGATACGGACGCTCGTGGGACACTATAGTGAACTTCAGGCCTTTGACTGCATCCTTTAGATCTCCAGGGTGCAGGCAGACCTTTCGCAGTCTTCCATACCTGATTCAGTGGGCAGCCATTGTAAGCCAATCTTGTAAGTTCTTGTATATATTTGTATATCTTGCACTAAATCTGTTTCTCTAATAAGCCCTGAGTGATATAATAATATGCTCACATTTATTAAAATTTATTGGCTCTTAATGTCATTTCTTTTTATTTCTAGTATTGATAATTCGTCCTTTAAAAAAACGAACTTGGGAGGGTGAGGCAGGAGGATCACCATACATTCAAGGCCAGCCTAGGCTGCATAGTGAGTTCCAGGCCAGGCTGAACTACGTAGTGAGACCCTGTCTCAATGCCCCCATCAATATTACTAGGACTTATCAATTTTATTTTATTTTTCAAAATACAATGTTTAGGCCATATAGATGTTCTTTATTTCGTAATTGCTGTTTCTATTGCTTTTTCTCACTTTTTTGATTTAATTTACCATTGCCCTATAATTTCTTGAGAGTAATAGTCCATTTATTCATTTTTTTATGTTTTAGCCAGAAATTAGTTTTTAAAAAGTCTTCAAATGTATAGAAATTAAGGAATACTCTTATATACACCCCAGGATTAAGGAAGAAATTTCCATAGAAGTTTTGAAAGATTTCAGACTCAAGTAAAAATGAAAATATTATTATTTGATATTAAAATATCAAATCTTGGAGGATACAAGTATAGTCACTATTCAAAAAAATACATAACTTTAAATGCATACCTTCTAAAATAAGTTTGAAAAATAAATAAATGGACTATTACTCTCAAGAAAAACATACGCTGATGTATTATGGGACATCATATGATCAGTGTGGTAACTTCCAAATACAATTTGAAAATAACGTATATTTCACAGTCTTGTATGTAAGTTAGTGATGTCAAAGTTATTGACGTTCAAATTTTCTATATCTTTTATCTGCTTTTCAATTCAGTTTCAATTCAGTTAAAGGCATACTAAGAATCTCTACCTAAAATCTAAAACTGAATCTCTCTCCCCTCTTAAACCTGTTGATTTTTACTTTATAAATATTTGAATTTATAAATGCTTTTTATATCTTCTTATTGAACAAATACGTTCATCATTATAAAATTCTTTATCTCTGGCATTAGCTTTCTGCATTAAATGTTACTAATCTGTTATTACTTCAGCTATGCCAGCTTTTTGTTTTGTTTACTATTTACATACTCTATCTTTTTCCTTAATTTTACCCTTAAACTTTCTGTGGCTTTATATGGGCAATGTGTTTCTATTATGCAAGATTTCATCCTTATGATCAATCTATTATGCAAGGTTTCACTCTTATTTTCTAAGTTTAAACTCTTTTGCCATTACTGATTTATAGTATATATATCTAATTACTAATACATTTAAATCTAAGAATCTCTAATACTTTTTATTTATTTCATCTTTTAAATATTCCTCTGATATTTTTGTTTCTTGTTGATTTTCTTCTTAAGTATTTTTAAAGCTGCACTGTTTAACTCTTGTTTTGGTAAGTATCTTAGATATCGCACTATGTTTTCTTGATTTATTAATAGTTAATAAATCAGTAAATTAATAATTTTACCACTTGTCAGAAAACATAGGGACTTTAAAATACTGATGCAATTTTTCTATGCTCAGTCTTACTATATTGTCATATATTTTAACTGTATACATTTTACATCCTATTCATTATTATCTTTCTATACCATTCTTTTTGTTTAAATTTATCTGTATATTTACTCGTTCCATTGTTCTTTGTATACATTTTTTTCCTGCCTGGGATTATATTCCTTCTGTCTAAAGGTCTATGATTAGAATTTCCTTTATGTGAAAATTTTGGGGACAATTTTTTGAGTTCTTTTTACTGTTTTTTTAAACTTTTACTTCTGAAAACCATTTTTTTTCTAAGCAAGGAATTCTAGAATGGTTTTTTTTTTTTTAACACCTAAAAAAATTCTTATTATCTGTTGTCTGCCACTGATTGTTTTCAAGAGTAACCTGTCAGCCTTGTTTTTGTTCTTTCATAAACAGCATATCCTTTATCCTGTTTTTAAGATTTTCCTTTCTGTATTCAGTTTAACTCTACGGTAGGTATGGTTTTACTTATGTTCACTGTGTTTGTTTATCCTGGTTAGAATTTATAATGCTTTATGGCCCGTCCTCAATTTTGGAAAATAGTTAATCATATTTTTAATGCTAAATAGCTTTTTTTCTATCTTCCCATTTTCTATGATTACAATTGTATACTAGCGAGAGATTTTCATTTTCACTATAATAAGAACTGTTAAAGACACGCTAATATTTTTATCATGTTCAAAATGGGGCTGTAATTTGTATGTCTCACTGCTGGGCGGCTTAAACCACCAGTGGTAGATGCATGGCTGTTCCATAGGGAGGCTTTTTATTAATTTTACTGGTAAAAGACTGATATAAGTGACTAGATCCGTTTGTGCCACCCATGTTACAAGCCACCCAAAAGGTCCCACCTCCCAACGTTGGCACACCACAGACTAACCTGCAAGCACAAGAAGCTTTGGGGAAAAGCCACATCCAAACCAGTCACTTACCTTATTTCAGCGAGGCGTTGAGCAGTTTTAAGGCTGTATTTCTGACTTCATAATGAGTGGTTTAGTTCTGCTTTCTGCTAAACGTTCTGCTAAATGTTCCAAATGAAAATTCAAGGTGCTTCACATACTATCTTTCTCGAGAGGTCCTGAACTTCATTAAAAAAAAAAATCTCTATAGCATTGTGAAGCTACCAAAAGCTCTAGACTTGTTGGCTACCACTTTCTGCTGAGTATAGCCCGGTTAAAACAAATTAAGTCAGCAGTTCATGCATGGGAGAAACCCTCGTTCTGTCAGTTCCTTTCATCTCTCTGTTTCTTTTCTCTTAGCACCCCAACTCCTGGATGTCTTGGCAGCCTTGAACACCATTTTCGTTGTTGTTGTTGTTGTTTTGTTTCTTATTAGATTTTGAGTATTTTGAAAACAGTTCTCAGCCTGTCTCTTACTAGCCTCTTTTTGCTTATTTTCTTAGCTTCTTTGCCCGTATCTGTTGTGAAATGGCGAGTCCCTTGAATAATCTGATTTTCTTCTCTCCTTTAAAGTCCTGGCTACCTTGGTACCTCTCTGTTGCCTTGAAACTTCTTTTTTAATCCCGTTATTCTAGTTTTCCTCAGTGGAAAGTTTGTTTTGCTGTAATGTAATGCCCAAATGCCAAAGTGGAATGTATTTTTCTTTTCTTTTTTTTCTCAGCTATATAGTCTATGATGGTACAAAGATTCTAAAATTTCTTTACGCTTATGGCTATTCAGGTTGTCTTCAATATTTGCTATTGCAAACCATAAAACAGAGAGTAACATTACTTCATACATATGCAAATGTACATGTCATCTAAATTCCTAGAGTCTGATTGTTTGATCAAAGGGAATGTACATTTGTGTTTTGATATACATTGCCATATTGTCTTCTACAGAACTTACACTAATTTATGTTCCAAATATTGTATGAGCATGCCTATTTTCCTGCAGCCTAACAACGCAATGTGTTACTTTAATTTTGGTATTTGGTAGCTAAAAATGGAATCTCATTATAGTTCTAATTTGCATTACTCTTATTGTGCGAGAGATTGAACATCTTTCATATGGTCAAAGTCCCAAGTTGACACACTCCTCTACAGATCTGTTATAGGTGATCAACATTTCTCAGAGTATATTCCACTAAATTCACAGGAAATTTTCTGAAAAAAATCTATGTCTTACATTTCCGCTTTTTGGAATTTCCTGAAAAAGACTCCAAGTTTAAAAAAAAAAACTAATTTCACTGTTTTTACTGTGGACACACACATATATATATAATTTATATATGATATAGTATATAACAGTTATAATTTTAATTACAAGTGTATAACTATGTGACATTAAATATATTTACTATAACGTGCAACCATCCCTGCTATTTCCAAAGCTTTTTCATTATCTGCAACAGTAACTTTGTGTCTGCAAAATAGTAACTCCCTCTTTCTTTTTTCATCCCAGCACCTGGAACCTCTTCCACTTGTTGTCTCTATGGATTTGTCTATTTTAGATTCTTTGTACAAGAGAAATGATATGATATTTGTCATTCTGTGTCTGGGTTATTTTACTAAGCATAATGTTTCCAAGGGCCATCCATATGGAAGCATATATCAAAATTTTACTGAGTTTGTGGCTGAATAATATTCCATTGTATCTCTATATTACATTTTATTTACCTTTTATCTATTGATAAACATTTGGATTGTTTCCACTTTTTTGCTATTGTGAATAACTCTACAAGCATAATGGTAGAAGTCTATTTGAGTGTCTGCTTTCACTTCTTTTTGATATAGATATAGACACATATAGAATTGGAGTTGGTCAGCTATATGGTTTTTTTGTTTAACCCTTTAAGAAACTGCCAAATTATTTTCCACAACAGCTGAACCATTTTATATTCTCACCAGCAATGATAAGAATTCCAGTTTCTCCACATCCATGCCCATACTTGTCAGTTTGTCATTTTTGGCTTTCAAATTTTTGGTACAGTTATTTGAGTAGGAACAAATGCTATTTCATTGTGGTTTTGATTTACATTTCTCTAATGATTTATGGTGCTAATCATCTTTTCGTGTGCTTATTGGCTATTTATATATCTTATTTGGAGAAATGTCTATTCAAGTCCTTTGTACAGTTCTTCCTATTGCATTTTTTGTCTTTTGTTATTTGTTGCAATGTAGGAGTTCTTTGCATGTTCTGTATGTTTTAACACTATGAAATTTATGATTTATAAATATTTTATCTTGTGCAGTAGACTGTCTTTTCACTTTCTTCATATCCTTTGATGCATAAAGTTCTTGATTTTGATTGAATCCAAATTACCCGTATTTTCTTTTGCAGTCTGTGCTTTTGGTATCAAATCCATGAAGTTGTTACAAAAACCAATGTTATGAAGATTTTCTCCAGTGTTTTCTTTTAGGTGTTTTCTAGATTTAGCTATGCAGTTTAGGCCTTTGGTATATTTTCAGTTAACTTTTGCATATGGTGAATATGTAGGTCTTTAATTTCTCTCAGCAATTTTTTAGCTTACGTGTCTTTTACTTCTTTGCTTAGACTTATTCCTAAGTATTTATTTATTTTGCTTATTATTATAAATGGAAACACTTTCTTAATATTCTTCTGGAATTGTTCATTTTCAGGGTATAAAAACACAACCGTTTTTCTGTGTTGATCTTGTACCCTGAATGTGTTGAGTTTGCTTATTATCTCTAGTATCTTCCTGGTGGATTTTGTGGAGTTTTTACATATTGAATCATGCCACTCTAAATGGAGCTGGTGTTTCCTTCTCCTTTCCAATTTGGATGCTATTAATTGGTTGATTAATTGAATTTTTCTAACGCCTCTCCTTAGAACTTTCGGTATAATATGCAATTACAATGGTGAAGAAGGTATTTTTGTCTTGATCCTGGTTACAAGGAGAGCTATTTGGCTGGGGATTTAGCTCAGTGGTTAAAGTGCTTGCCTTGCAAGCATAAGGACCCAAGTTCGATCCCCCGCACCAAAAAAACAAAACAAAACAAAAAAACAAAAAAAAGGAGAGCTATTGGATTTTCACAACTGAATATGGCCGTTAATTTGTTTTAACTCAGTGTCTTCCAAATTTATTTGACCGAAGAACGAGTTATTCATATTGTTCAGTATTGATAAGTTAAGAATATGATTTGTTTATAAATTGATACCTGGAATGAACCTATAATATCTGGCAATTAGGAAAAACATTCTTGTGCTCACAGGAACACATCATGTTCAGATTTCAATTTTTGACTCTGATATTTTGACTCTGCCTGTTTAAAAATGTATATGCAAAATTTCAGTTTTCATATAATAATTGTTCATATTTAGGGGTAGAGTGTGGCATTTCAATACATACATATAATGTGTAATGCTCACATCAGGGTAATTGACATTTCCATCACCTCAAACATTTACCATTTGTTTGCACTGGTAATAGTCAAAATCATTTCTCCCAGCTATTTTGAAGTGTACAACTAATTGTTGTTAATCACAGTTACCCTACTATGCTATGGGATACTAGAAGTTATTCTTCTTAACTGTGTCACTACCACTTAACCAGCCTCTCTCCTGATGCCTTCTCTGAACTCTAGTAATCACTATTCTATTCTCTATTTCTATAACACCAACTTCTTAGCTTTCACAATAAGAGAGGACTTTTACCTTTCCTTTCTGAGCCTGACTTATTTTAGTTCATGTCTTGAGGTTCCATTCCTCTTGCAACAAACGACAGAATTTCATTCCTTTTTGACTAAACAATTTCCCATTGTGTATGTTTGCCACCTTTCCTTTATCCACTCATTTGTCTATGCACTCTGTGTTGATTCTATTTTTTTGACTCCACCATTTTTGAGGAAGCCATTTTAACTGCTTAATCAAACCTTCCATGTACTTCAACTTATTTTACAAGATAAATTTTAAAAATGTAACTTCAGTCAATTAACCAAGAGAATGTGACTACATATTAAGAATCCAAAGGATGAGTTGTCAATGGTACTATTAAGAAAAGGAGGAGTATAACACACCTTGCTTGGTTTTCTGGTGTTTTTTGATGTGGTTTGAGGATGTCAACAGGAAGAGTTTGCAGCTGGAAGTTTTATAATTTGCCTTTTAGAGCGTATTGAGGTTGATATGAAAAGACTCTTTTTGTATCTTTTGTATTTTTGTTTTATTTCTCTTGCCCAAAAGTTATTAATCACCATCATATTTAGTCCAATCAATACACCTTCATTTTCACCAAGCACCTCGTCTCCATTAACACTTTGTCTTACAAATCTCTAAGAAAGATTCTGCCAAACATTCTTCTGAGAATACTACTTTCTCTGATACTTTACAGGTAACTGATAAAGGCCAGAAAACAAATGGATGAATAAATAAGTTGGCTGAAAAATCTGAGTTATAAAATTGGCAGCAGTACAATAAAAAGGTGACTAAAACTGGCAGTAGTTAAATCATCGAACAGTAGTGTCAGAATGGCCCCCTCAGAACTCTCTAGAGCTTTTGGGCAAAACCAGGTGAAGGGCACTTGTGGGATTTAGTCATAAAATTAAAGACAAAGACAGTTTTTTGATCTTTTTTTCCCCATGGATGGCTCCATTTTGTCCTGTTTTTCCATACTTTTCTATCTATGGTTTGTGAAGGTTGAAATTAGTCAGTCAGTGTAAGAAATAATGTCACTTATTGTATCAACCACTCCACATTGGCTTCCTCACATCTTCCTCAAATATATGAAGGACCTTCCCTGCTTAATTTGATCTTCTTGTCTTTCTGCTTAAGACTTTTTCTCAAATACTTAGAGCAGTTTTTGCCCCTCATTTATTTAGGTATCTACTCAGAGAAGCTTTCCCTGACTTTCCTTTCTAATCTGCCCCCCAACATTTACTACTCCATTGCCCAGTCTTGTTTTCATTTATGGGCCGGAGTCTTGGCACAGAATTAAATATTCACCAATCTACTTGTTACCTGTTCACCCATATAAGCTCTGTACAAGGGCAAGATTTTGCTGCACATAATACTACATTGCCAGGGGCTGGGGATTTAGCTTAGTGATTAGAGTGCTTGCCTTGCAAGCACAAGGGCCTGAGTTTGATCCCCGGCACAAAAAAAAAAAAAAAAAAAAAAAAAATACTACATTGCCAACACTTACAACAGTGCCTTGGGTACATGTTAGGTACTTAGAAAGTATTTTATGAAAAAACAAATAGTAAATGAACTGATGAAAAGTTATTTAAGAAGTACAAGGAATTTATTAGTTCACTGAAATTAAAAAAAAATCAGCTCAGACGCAGCTAGACTGAGCATCCATACAGTATCTTCGGCCACATTCTCTCTCCACCCCTCAGCTCCACTTTTCTCCCTGTTGCCTTTGTTGCCTAGCAGATCTTCCCCCCACACTTCCATGGTCCCTGGCACCTCTAGGGCTATATTATGCTAGGTTCAAACATCCAGAGCAGGGGACACACATCTTTCCCTTAGGACCAGCAGAATCGTGCGGTTCTTTTGGTCTATTGAGCAGCACACCTGCGCTAAGTATTCCAGCTAAGGAGTTGAAAGACGGCCATTATCAGGCTAGATTGCTTGTCTCCCTCCTGATGCCTACTCAAGCCATTCAGTTATGGGGAAATGCAGTTCTTCAAAAAATGTCAAGGTGTAGGTATAAGATGATGGGTAAAAGAATGCCAGGAAGGCAAAAATAATGGAGCACAATGTACTGTATCCCTTAGAATTTCAAAAAGCAAAAGAAAAACAGAAGCTAATATTTTGCTACTCAGTAACAGCTCATTCAGTTTAAGTCCTCACCTGCAGAAAACCGATACAAATAAATCAAAACTTTCTTCTGAGTTAAAGGACCTTGTCATTATGCCTTGTTGTACCCAAGAGGTGCTATGCTAAACCATCAGGAAACAGCAAGTTGCTAAAGGTTCATGTGTTAAACACATACTTTTGCCAAAGGTGATTAACTATTAACCACTCTTCTACATGCCAGGAACTGTTCTGGATGTGGGGACAAATTACACCCTCCCACTCTCTGACTACCTCTCTGCTTCGCTCTTCTCCTCTGTTTCTAATATACTCTATGATTTGATTGTCTATTGTCAGCTTCTTTCTCAACCTCCTAAAATATGAATTCTTCAAGGAAAGGAATTTCTGTGTCTTTTGTCCACTGCCATATCCCCAGAGCCTAGAACTGTGCCTGGCACAGAGCAGTACTCAGGAAATATTTGTTGGATGAATAGATGGTGTTAAGTCAAACCCTTAGTGCTATTTATTTAATACTTCTCTGTACTCTGTTGGCTATCATTATTCTATCTGATATGTTTTGTTTATTGTTTTACACTATTGTAATTTTTTTCTTTCATTCTCATTTCTTAGAGTGTTTCTAATTCTTATGCTGTTTGAAAGAATATAGCTCTTATCTAAAAATGTGCCTAAATCATCTTCTGATATTGTTAGTAGCTGCACCAACTCCATTAAAATACAGCACATGTGCACACACGCATACACACGCACACACAAATACTAGCGATGAGCTGTGCAGTGCAGTTTTATAGCAATTCTCATTGTAGTTTGTGCCAGGGAAATAATGAGCCCCTGTGATCAGAGCTTTTTTTTTTTTTTTTTAATGCTCAGTTGTCATTAACATAAAGGTTTCTTAATTTGCTTTGTCAGTTTTGTACTAAAAAAGTGAAGAAAATGGAAAATGAATTTGACATATAAAAATTAAACATTTAAGTCAAAAATATTTCCTAATGGGGTGCGTGTATGGATACTTGTGGGTTTTTCCAGTAATCCCTGTACTTCAGCCAGGCAACCTAGTAGAATCACTCATCTCCATGTTTTTTGTGCTGTAGAAAAAAAAAAAAATTAAAGGTGGAGCGCTTCTCCCCCCAGCTTTATCTTATTTTCTAACTTGTGAAATGCTTTTCTACCTCTTCACAAGCCTCAGCTGCTCTTCAAAACAACCTGGAATACTGTCTGCTTTTCATAGAAAGTGAATGTGACTTTGTACTGTTTCGTTTTTTGTCACCAATTTAGAATGACCATTTTGAGTTTAGGGGTTGGGACTTTACATGTCTCGATGCATTTGCAGTTCACGTTTTTTCTATAATACTAATTTTATATTTCTGCTTCATTTACTTTTGGTCAGTGATTGGTTATATAATACTTCAAAGCTTTTATGGAAAAATTATAAATAAGCCAACTAAAATTAGGCTGTGTTTATGTGACAAGTGATCTAACAGTCACTCAGGGTGGCCTGGAAGACCCACTCTAAGGATAAGGCGCTTTGCGTTCTTGAAGGGCGTGTAGTAGTATTTGTTAAGTGGGACAGTGAGGACCCCAGCAGGCGGGGTATGCCCCCTTCATCTCCCATCCTAGGATTCCGGGGACCGTGGTGGCTGTTTGGTTCTCAGAAAATAGCTCACGACCTTTTCAAACACGCCAAGTTTCTTTTCAGGTTAGAAGATGTGGTAGAACCTGTTTCAGTCCAGCTAGGCTATGTGGCAGTAACCCAAAACTTCAAAATGTCAGTAATTTGAAACTGCCAGCTGTATCACAACGCGGCCGACTCGGCGGGGGGCTGCTCTGATAATCGTGGTCGCTGAGGGAGCTGATCAGATGTCAGAGCAGAGCTTCAGAGGGTGTCTCACTGGCAAGGGAAGCCTGGCTCGGAAGTGACAGTCATTACTTCACTCTCAACTCATTCCCCTCAACTAGTCACGTAGCATCAACCAGCAATAAACGGGACGAGATGTGCGACCCTAGTGTGGACACTGACGACTCCCAGAGACGTGCCCGGACTGCGGTGGATGTCAGTTTTTAACATTTGTTGCTTGAAAGAATACGTGATGATTAAAAATTGCCATAACTTTGAGTACTACTTTTAATCAATTTATTTCACATCAATCATGTTATTATCTAAATAGATAAAACAAGACTAAAGTATTTTAATCTTAATAATTGCAGCATGAAAAAGCAGGATTATTTCCAGGAAGCAAAATCACTTTGACAAAAGAGCCCGATAATTCTATGGGGAAAATGGTAGGAATTTGAGGAGTGTATTTCTCTTAAAGAGAGAAATTTGGAGTTTTATGTGGCAGTGAAAGAAGGAGAGGAAGCATGGGGGAGGGAGGAGCAGGAGAAGAAGAGAAGAGAAAAGGGGCTAGCAGAAGGATAAAAGGGGTCAGCTCCCTCAGATGACTCCCTTCCCTGACCTTCCTCCGCTTAAACATTTCAGTAAGGTTTAGTAAAGTTGCAAATGCCCCATATGAGTAAATTTTGGTTGTGAAAACCAAAGACAGGTAAGTTTCCTGCTGGGTTGAGTGGCAAATGCTTAGTCTTTGAGGTCTGTGAGGATGCTGGGGTTTTAGGGCGGAAGAGGACCGGAGGATGCAAGCTATTCGAAACTCAAAGAAGCTGAGGAGAGGGCATTAGCTGTAGCACCCGTAATTAGAGTTATGTGAACTGCCAGTTTTATGTAACTATTGAAGGTTCCCAACTGACATTGTTTGTTAGTATTACTGCTGCTAATTAATATTATTGTAAAATGTACTTAAATAAATTTGTACATTGGTTTATTCATTTAATAATGGTTATGGAGTGCCAATAAGAAAACGAAGGATGTTATAAAGGAGATTTCTGTCACCTACAGAGCTTAACACTGGGGAGAGGAAGAAATCAAACAAACACATAGGGAAATAAACTAGTATTATTTATTCAGTTGCAAGAATGCTTAATGCTGTAGATTTCTAGCCCTCTTGCGGGCTATTGGGCATGTGGGTTAGGAGCTGTTGTATCAGGAGTGTAGGTGCCTCCTTGACAGACTAGCACGGAAAGACCCGCGGAGACGTACACCAAACTGCACACGTCTCTGCTGAGGATGCCCTGAGATAGCTCTCAACTTGCAGTGCTGCAAGAGATTCACCCTAGATAGTTACTGGACATAAGAAAGAAGAGAAATTACACTGAAAGAGCTAAAGATAACACAAACTAGAAAGATTTTATAATAAACGTTTATGTTTTCGAAAAGATAATAGAACTTCTAGACAAGATTCACATTATAAAAAAAGCAAGTCTGAATAAGAAACAAATAGGAATTATAGAGAAGGAAAATATATTTACTAAAAATAATTTTTGAACACCCAGAGGGAGGTTCCAAAGGAGCTTACACTCAGGTGAATGCAGATCTATTGAATTGAAATATGAACTGAGGAATCGATCCAGATACAACTCGGAAAGCAAAACAATACTTTTAAATATGAAAGAGAAGATAAGAACCACAGAGAAATGAGAGTCCAATTTAGACAATAGTAGTACTATAAAAGAAAATTATAGAATACAAGCAAAAGCCAGATTGAAAGAAATGACGGCTAAAAAAAAAAAAAAAAGAAAGAAATGACGGTTGACAGTTGTCTGTGATTGAAGAAAAACATGAGCTTTCATTGACAAAACACATAGCCCTACACAGATAAATAAAAACAAAGTGCATTTTAATGATGTCACAGTAAAGTTGCAAAACATCTAAGAAAAAGAGAAAGTTGGAAAAGCTTCCATAGAGAAAAGACAGAGACGGTAAAGCATGACCATCAGATTTATAGCAGACACGTCAGCATCTGCAACAGATGTTACAGGACCACAGTGCTGTGAGAAAATAAGCGAATGCTCCCAGAAGTGAGGATGAAAGAAAGATGCGGACAGAGACCAAGCACAAGTGCTACCCACAGAGCTTCACTCAAAGAACTTCAGGTGGACTCCACCGCAGCAAAAGGAAAGGTCACCACCGAGATGGGGCTGGCCCGCAGCAAGCAGAAATCTAAAGGAAAGAAAAGACTGAAAACAAATTAACTAAGTCTAAGCCTTAAGCAGTGTAAAGTGTAAATATAAAATTTAAGAGTAAGAAGCATGATTAGGGAAAGGAATTAATAAAGGCAAATGCCAAATATGATGAGATAGAAAACAAGGAGGTGGGAAAGACAAATATAAAAGTGTGACAGAGTTTAAACTTGAAGAAGAGGAGGAGAAGGAGAATGGAGCAGCAGGGAGAGAAGACTTGAGCAGAGAAGCATAAGCATAAAAGCAATTGAAATGTTAATGAGATGAACATCTGTTAAGAAAGTCACAATCTAGAGATTGTGTATAACCTTTGAAGAATACATTATTCCTGAACTACTTATCTTTTCCAGGTCAAATGAAAGGATGGATAACTTCCTAAATCATCTTAAGAAACCAAGACGCACATATATATATAATATATATACATACACACACACATTTATGTCTTATATATATTTCAGTCAGATATAAACTATATATATATACCAATTCCCCATGATGATTTTAATTATTTATCACAAACATATACCAATAAAAATATAGAGAGAAAGTAAGATAATATTAGCAGAAAATCTGATAGTTTAAAAATGAAAACAAGAATGATTACACTTATGAATATCAACTCAAGCAATTATATGTAAAATATTTCCAAATTGAATGGAACAGGCTATCAATATCACACACCATAGTTGGATGGGCTTTACTCCACAAGGGACACCTTAGTGTTAAGGTATCTACTAATTCATTAAATTGAAAGATTAGAAAGTAAACAACACAAAATCCCCACAATGGATGTTCTACATAAGCAGCTGAAAATATTCACCGTCTTCCGATTTTTAAAAAAATCCCTGAAAACTAGAAATAGTGAAAAATTTTCTTTACCTGATACAGAATACAGATTCAGATTCAAAAACCAATAATAACAAGTCCACAGAAATATTCTCTTAAAATCAAGAATAGGACAAAAATGCCTACTATCTCTAGTATTACTGAAGATTTTTTTTTTTTTTTTTTTGTGGTGCTGGGGATCGAACTCAGGCCCTTGTGCTTACAAGGCAAGCACTCTAATCACTGAGCTAAATCCCCAGCTACTGAAGATTTTTGTGAAGTCGAGCAATGTAATAGGAATGAAACAAATATAAATACATTTATTATAAGGGAGGATATAGAATGATCATTACTTATAGGTGGTATGGGCTTGTACCAAAGGAATTAATGAGACCATCTTGAATGAATATAGTGTTTAAATAATGTAACAGGCCAAAAAATAAATATATTAACTTTTCTCTGTGCCACCAATTATGAGTAGAAGATATATTGGAAAATATTCATGTTTAAAATAGTGGAGATAAAAATTGTCTAGGGAAAATACTAATAATGTTTATTTTGTGCTTACATGAGGCTTGGCGGAAACTTGAGTTGAGTCTCCTTCTCCAAGATATATGAAGTATTTTTTGAAGCAGGAAGGAAAGGCTGTTACAAAGATGGACAATCTCTCTCAATTAAGGTATAAATTTACCACGACTTCAAATAAAAATCCCTATGAGAAGAAGGGTAGGATCAGTACAAAGATTTTTAAAATAGCACAGAATACATAGGCAGTACCTGTCATAGCATTGGAGGGGATGTATTATGTGACTTAATCCTTATAAAATTTTTAGTTTAAATTTAGACTCAAAAAAATTTGACACTTTTCCAAGAGTCACACAATTGGGTGGAATTGAGATGCTAACATAGATCTGAAAATATTATCCTGCAGAGTGAGATTTTTTTAATAACCATTCTAGATATGGCAAAGAGCAGTGGCCAATTAAATTTCTTACACAGCACTTGTACTGAGTCTTATGTTCAGAGCTTAGAGGAAGAAGCAGTTTCCACTAAATGGAGGTACTAATGTCCCACTAGGGATTTCTTTACCTACACTTAAAATAGTCGTCCTATGGAAAGCTGTCCATGATATATGATCTAGTGAAATAAAGTACACTCGCAAAGCAGACCACATTTTTGCCCCATATTTATTTTTATGTATATAGATATCCTTCTGTATCTTTTATATATAATATATGCTTTGTATATTCTTCTATATGTTATACATGGCATATACAAATATGAAAAGATTTTGTTCTTTTATATGAATATTTATATTTATACATGAAAATATATAAATGGCAGGATAGTTACACCCTAAAATATTAACTGTGACCAATGCAGAATAATTTTATTCAGTTTGTGTTTTTTACAGTCAGTTCATTTCAAAGTTGTAACATTTCAAAAAGAATACCTCTTTTTACTTGAAAAATATAATACACTTATTTTTCTCCCTAGATTAGGTTCACGATGAAAAATTGAATCAATATATATTTTCTCCCCAAAGCCTAAAAAACAGTGGAAGTATTAATAAAGTTGTTTGGGTGATTTTATTTGTGAAAACTGTCAAATCCAATTACCATGATCCTTAGCAGTTATACAAGTGCTGGGTGGAAATAAAACACGATTTTAGTACGGTAATCAGGTGAAATTATACCATGCATTTATTTTAGAAATGGATCTTGTCACCTTCTGAGGCTGTTTTAATGAAGGCTGGTTTTCTTGCAAACCTCAGAATGTGGTCCTGTTCGGCCTGGCTCTCCCAACCCCTCGTTCTCCCTTTTGCATGCCCCCTGACTTGTGTGCCCGGGAGCCCTAACATGCTCCACTAATACACAGCATTCCTGCCACAACTAGGTTCTGCTTGGTTGTTTGAAAATGTCCAGTGATTCTTGTTCTCACCATGCACCTTTCCATGTTAACATGCATCTCAGCAAGACCTTAAATACAGACTTCCACACAGCCTCACTTCAGCTATGCTCTTCTATTTCCTTTTTGTTTGTAAGCTATAAAACTGAACAAATGGGACGGAGGGACTTTGGCATCGCTCCAAATCAGAGCGAAATGCATCCTGAATTGGCCCTTTGCCCAAAGGTATAATTTTCAGCTGTGAGTTACCCTTAATTTTAAAAATCATCTTTGTAGCTGCAGATTTTTCAGAGGCATGGAAGCATTGTGTCTGTTCTCCAGGCAGCCGGTGTTCAAAAACAAAAACAAACACAATATCTTGCTTTGTCTTTGCATCCAATCAGACTTCTTTAGTTAGAGGATTCAACATATTAAAACATTCCAAGTGTAAATGATATGAACACATGGGGCTTTCTCGTTATAAATATCTCAGTCATGTGCTGATTTCTTTTGGTCATTTCAACTTGGAGCACATCATTCTCTTTAGCTTGATCCCTATTTTAAAACTAGATTTTCTTGCCTTTATGACTGGTTAAAGTACTTTACATTAGTTTCAATTAGTGAAAATAACAAATTATTTTGTGATTAAGTATAACAATGGACACTACACGTATTTAGTAAACATGAGTGCTAGTATGTATTAAACATGAAAAGTGTGCTAATGATGGTATTTTATAAGACTATCTAAAATAGGGACTCTCTAAACACCAAGTCAATATTTTTTATCCTTGTTCTATGAATAAAGTATTCTATGCCTTAAATTCCATCAGCCAAATGATGTATGATCTAATTCAATTAAGATATTTTCTTCTTTGAGAAGATAATGCCCATAAAAACATGAGGAATTTTTATGCTTGCCATTTTTCTTTTGATAGCATGATGTGCTATTTTTCTATTTTACTAATTTAATCTTACACCTGTCAATCTAACTAAAAAATTGAGTTCTACTAGTTAATCTTACATATTCTTTTATTATCCAAACTGAAAAAGTAAATGTATACAAACAGAATTACATATCTTTTTAAATTATTAGTTCTGAGATAAATACATTTCATGGTGTTTGGAATCAGACATCCCTGGCTTCTGATGCACAGGATAAGAAGTTAAATCTAGGCAGAAGACACCAATAGTTGCTAACAATCTGACCCTAATTGTTAGTTTGTGAACCATGGTATATATGTACTCACTGAACCTCAATTTCCTTATCCAAAAACATAGAAACAGATTTCTTTATTGTAAGGTTGTTGGGGCAAGTCATGAGATAATATGTGATCAAGTCTAGCACAGGGCCTGAAAACATTTAAGAATTTTACTGTTTTTTTTTTTTTAATTCAGACTGTGCAAGGATAGAAGCTTATTTTAGAAAACTAAAAGAAAAGTAGAAAAAATTACTATTGTTGCACCATTTGATTTGCACCATTCTTTACTTTTTTCTATCATGCTTTTTGCAGTTGAGGTACTGCATAATAGAGACGTTCATGTTTTTCTTTAATTCAGTTTACTTTTAGATACCAGGATTTTCTGTGTTTCTGCATGTTCTTCATAGACCTCTGCTTTAGTATCTGTGAGCCATTTCCCTGTAGTCGGCTAGACTGTTTCCAATGTTTTGTGTTGTAGATAGTGTCATGATGAACACCTTTGTCTCTAACTTTTGTACTTCAGAGTATTCCCTCAGAACAGGAGCAGAGCATTCCCATCTGCTCTTCATGTTCCCACCATTTCTGTCTTCTTTTGATTAATGACATTTTACAATTCCATTTTATCTTGTTATTGGCCTATTTGTTATAACCTATTTGTTTGTTATAATGGCTGGTTTAGTGTTTACAGTATGTTTATCACATTTTACCTTCATATTCTACAATTTCATGTACAGTATAAGAACTTTACAATCTTAAATTGTGATGGCCAAAGTGCCTCCATTTTATCTTAGCTCCTCCATGCTAGATGGCCTCTGTGAGAACCCAAACTTTTGCCAAACCCCTAGCCCACTACAAGCCTCACACAAAGCCACATTCTATAGGACAGAATGCCCTGCACCTGGTGTTGAATATGTTACACTGTTTTTCTTGAAAAATGTCTCAACTGACAGTTCTGTAACAGTCTTGTGACACTGATGTAATTGTGGTTTCTGCCCTTATAAAGCCCGCTCTACCTCACATCAGCGCTGAGAGTTCTTTGATGAACGAGCCCACTCTCAGCCACCGGCTAATAAAGGACTCAAATTGGCGTGTATTCTGTGTGTGGCCACTCTGTCTCACACCCAGATGAAGTGACCTCCGAGTGGCCAGTGGTGTCAACTCAGAGTTTTCACTTCAATATATCCACCTCTCTTGTGGCCCGTATGCTATTTTTGCCATATATTTCCTCTATGTATTTCATAAATACCACAATGCATTGTTTTTATTTTTAAACAATTAGTTTCCTTTTAAAGACATTTTATAAAGTAATCCTCCCAAAATCTTTTAAGTTTGGCCACAAGTTTGCTATTTCTATTGCTCTTCATTCCTTTGTGTAGCTGTGTAGAGTCAGATTTCCATCTGGTATCATTTTCCATCCACCTGAATCACTTCCTCTAACATTTTTAGTAGGACAGATCTGCTGGTGATGAATCCTTCAGCTTTTTTATGTCTGCAAAATTCTGTATTTTTACCTTCATTTTTGAAAGCTGTTCTTTTCTTTCTTTCCTCTCACTTCTCTTCTTTCTCTTCTCTTCTCTTCTCTTTTTATCTCTTCTCCTTCTCCTCTTTCTCCTTCCTTCCTTTTTCTTCTTCCCCTTCTTCTTCCCCTTCTCTTACTTCTTCCTCTCTCTCTCTCTCCTCTCTACCTTTCTCCTCTCTCTCCCTCCCTCCCTCTGTGAAGAGTTCAAGTTTGACAGGTTTTTGTTGCTATTATTAAATATGCCACTCCATTGACGTCTGACTTGCATTGTTTCTGCCAAGAAGTTTGTTGTCTTTCTTATTTCTGTGCCCCTATATAACGTAACTTTCTCCCTCTTGCTGTTTTTTAGATTTTGCTTTATCATTGGTTTACCACTTATAAACAACTCGAATATTACATTACTTAATTATTTGAGTTACTTTTCTCCGGAGTTTGTTGTACTTGGATCTATGGTTTGTGGATTTTTACCAAATTTAGAAAATTTTTAACTTTATCTTTACCTTTTTGGGAGTACTGAGATCAAACCCAGGACCTTGTGCATGCTAGGCAATGCTCTACCATTGATTTATTTTTAGAAATCTATATTTTTCTAATTCTCATTTCTTATTCTATTCTCCAGACATGATATTATATGTATCATAGGTTGTTTGAAATTCTTTCCACTCACTGATTTATTTGTTTTAGTCCTGTTCTATTTCATTTTGGATAACTTCTATTGCTTTGTCTTCTTCATATTCACCAATCCTTCATATTGTCTGAATCATTGTTGATTTCATACAATGCATTTTCCCTCTTAGATATTGTAATTTTCACCATTAGCCATTCTACTTGCATATTTATATCTTGCACATCTCTATTTAACATGTTCTATTTTTCTTCTACACATGAAGCATGCATATGATTATTTTTGTTATTTTCTGCTTCTGTCATCTGTGTCATTTCAAAGTCTGCTTCTGTTGATTTATTTTCTACTCATTATGGGTTGTATTTTCCTCCTTCTTTGTACTCCTAGTAGCATTTCATTTGATTGTTACTTTTACCTCAGTAGGTATAGGCTATTTTTATGTTTCTATAAATATTCTTGAATATTGCTCTTGGATTCAGCTAAATTACTTTGAAACCATTTTAACTTTTCAAGGATTGGTTTTAAGCTTTATCTTGTGAGAGTGAGAAAGCATTTACTCTCGGGCTATTTTTCCTTCACAACTGAGGCAATACCTTTTTGAGGTTTTATGAAATGCCCTGTGAATTATATGGTTTTCTATTCTGATAGAAATTCTGGTAGAATAATTATTCCAGTTCCTGCATTATTTATACTTATTTATTTTGTGCATGAGTGAGATAATTTTTTTCTTCAATTGAATATCTGTTACACACTAAGTCCTGTAATGTGCTTTTAATAGCATTCTTTGTGTGTGTGTGCTTATTTTTATTTTTTAAGTTTCAAAGGTTTATTGCACCTACTAAATCACTTCTCAGTCTTTTGACTAAGATCAAGTGTTGCACCAAATGCCACAGAAAATGGATCAAAATATTACATGAACAAGTTTTAAGAAAAATTTCCCACACACTGACATTGGTATCTATCTTTTCAACTGATCAAAAGTATAAAGTCCCTATCAATTTCTTTTAATGGGGCTTTAATAGTAATGAAAAACAGAATGTTTACTGTTTTTCGCCACCACTTAAATTTAAATGTATGATCTTACTTCCCAGTGTGTTTTTTTGTTTTTATAGTTTTTTCTTAGTACACATTTACAGTACATAATGATTACATTCATTGTGAGGAGTTGGTACATGTATATAAAACATCTTAATACTGTTTTCATCCCCTTCCCTGCCTCCCCCCCAAACCTCTCTCATGTTAGTAGTGTTGTACATGTGCTTAGTTGATAAACTGAAGTTCAGAGAATAATGATTTGCCTACAAGCACACAGTTAGAAGA
>PVJO010006347.1:0-89986 GCA_004026905.1 Hystrix cristata | reverse complement strand
TTTTTTTTATTTTTACCAAGAACATGTATTGGTACATTGTATACATAATGATCATAATCAACATGGTTATTTTGTACCTGTACATGATACATCTTGGTTTTCCCCCCTCTTCCCCCCTTCCCCTCCCCTCCCTTCCATTCACCCACCCCTCCCTATTTGCAACAAGTGTAGCTACACTTTACCATTTTTTCCCCTTTCAAAGGATAAACTAGAGTCATTTGTATGTAAATAGATGTTCCTGGAGAACATACAATTAAGTGAAATAAATCAGACACTTATCAGTACACATCGAATTGTTTCTCTGATATGAGAAACCATAAGTGTAAATAAGGACAGGGGGGTAGAATAGATATTTTGTTTAAAAAAGAAAAAAGAGAGATAGTATTCAAAAGAGAGAACTAGATAGGGAAAAGGGGGATAAAGAAGAAGGTTAAAAGAAAAGTAAGGTGACTTCCATTTCTTGTCTGTTCGTTTCTTATGGTAGAAGAAATAATAGCCATTACAACAAATTGGACAAAATAAAGAAAGAAGGCAGTATGGTATGGATAAGTGTCCCCCAAAGGCCCAAGGTGCTATGAGGTGGTGGAACCTTTAAGAGGCGGGGCCCAGTGGGAGGAAGTCCAGTCACTGGGGGCGTGGCCTTGAAGGGATATTAGGACTCCAGCGGCTTCCTGTTTCCCTTTTTTTTGTGCTTCCTGGATGCCATGAAGTGAGTAACTCCCTCAACTGCATGCTCTGTGGTGACATCCTGTCTTGCCACTGGCCCATGTGGGTGACTGAAAGCTCTGAAACGCTGGGCCAAAACAGACCTTTCTTCTTCTTTTTTTTTTTAGACCTTTCTTCTTTTTAAGTGCTTGCTGGTATTTTGCTACAGTAATACAAATATGACTCACACTGAAAGAAACGAAAGGTATTAACTTTCTAAGACAGTCTACTCAAGCCAATGAATAGTCTGTTTTTTTTTTTTTGTACTGAAAAATACCTATTTCATATTTGCTAATTAGTAGTCCCTGATATCTAGGAATACTACTGACATTTTTAAATCAACAATTATAAGCATTCAGTTCTAATACCTTATACTTTTTCAGCATTTTCTATAATTTTGGGATAATCTATCGTCTGCGTAAACCTTTTTCCTCCTCAGATTCTTACTCCTATTACGTCTATGGCAGATCTCATTGTGTTTGTCAGGATTCATAATAATGGGCATTCTTCTCTTTTAATGGAAGAGAATCCTTACCAAGTTTCACTTTGAAATACACTTTCTTTAGGTTTTGTTTTGTTTCCACAGATTTTCAACTTTGCTTTTTATTCCTTATTCAGGTTTTTTATATTTTAGCCATTACTAGGGATTGAATTTGATTATATTTCTTCTGAATGTCTTGAAACAATCACACATATTAACCCATTAATGTGACTGATTACTTCAAATGTTGTGGTCTTTTACATCTTGGTTTTTATCATCTGAGCAAATTGGTAAATGTGAGTTAAATTTCACAAGGTTTCTGCTTTATATTGATGATATGATTTAACATTTTCTGTAGTGTTTTAATTATGTTTGAGTGAGACCGAGTCACAGATATTGGCTTTAAAGGTGTTACTGATCTGGTAAGGAGTCAGGAGAGTTCCACATCCTTTACTTGTCAAATACTTCTTAAAAATGCAGAGAAACTATTTCTTTAAAAAGTAATGGGCCCTAACTTGTGAAATAATCTGGATTTCTTTGTATGAGAAGAGCTTTTAAAATTAAATACTTGAGTCGATAAATATCTTTGGCTGGGTTTGGTGGCCCGTGCCTGTAATCTCAACACTCGGGAAGCTGAGGCAGGAGGATCACAAGTTCAAGGCCAGCTTGGGCGACACAGTGAGTTCAAGACCAGCCTGAACTATATAGCAAGACCTTGTCTTAAAAAAAAAAAAAAAAGAAAGAAAAGGAAAGAAAAAAAAAAAAAAGAATCTTTAACATGTGGCTGTTGAAATTTTCAGTTGTTTCTTGGGTCAATTTTGGAAACTTGTATTTCTCAAAGAATTGTTTGTTTTCATTATTATGGCATAATTATCAACAGTATTCTTTTTCTAAATTTTATAACTTCAATTGTAATTACAATTAGGCCACAGATCATTTTTGTCCTTCTAAATATCACTTGCTGTGTCTTTTCTCTGGGAAAATGTCACCAAAGAGCAGTGTGAACGTCCTCGATCCCACTTCTACACACCCACATGCAAGTCCGTGAGGTGAGCTGTAGGCTCCCCGCAGCACAGAGGACCCAGAAGGACACTGTGTTGAGAGCCCCGAGCGACCCTCACCCTGGCTCCCCGGCCCTGAGTGTGTCTCTGAGATGACCCAGCCCCAGCTCCGGCAAACGTAGTGCCACCAAACTGTGTATGCAAATGACTCCCCCCACACAGCACAGCAGCTTCAGTAATTCCCCACCTGCCCCTGCTGGAAGCTGCCACTTCCCCAAAGACTCCTGACACTTTTGTGTGGCCCTGTCAACCTTCCCTAAGCCCTGTCTGTTGTTCTTGCCCTAAAAACTTTAGGCCTAGAAGGGGTTGAGCTCACTGTATACCGCACTCTGCCCTACGGCAGTTGTCTGAATAAATCTGTCCAGCCATCATTAACAAACATTCAGCGCTGCTTCTCTCTGACAATGTCTGACCCTGGTCCTGTCCATTTCTGTGGTGCACCTGACAAAACGGGAACCCCAAGTCTATTTATGTCACCAGTTTAAATACCTCGCATCCTCCCCTGCAGCATCACCGCATGCAAACTAGATTGAAGCTCCACACAGAGGATGTGCTGTAGGTCTTTGGATTCACAGGCAATTACACCCAAATCCTCTGTTCCCACCTGGGATCACTGTTCCAGTCCTCGGGGCCTCCGGCCAGCCCCACCTCCCAGTTTCTGTGGTACAGACTACGTGATACTACTCTGGGTTTTATGTCTCACTTTATTTCCAGCATCTGGGAGATTTTGCTTAATTTTTCCTTTTAAGTCACTTATTTTAAATATTTATTTCTATGTACAAATATCGATAGATGGATTTAGAAATAGATACCCATATACAGATATCTATAGATAATAGATGTCTCTATGTATCTACAGATGTCTATAGATATAGCTATCATCCATAGATGTTAGGGACATGGATGATAGGTAAACTCCAGCACCCGCCCAGCATTTTGTGTTTGCAGTAGGATGGTTTCATGTGGTCCTAAGTCATATTTTCTATGCATACTTCAGCCTATAATATAGACACTGATCCTTGATAAGACTAACAGATACATCAAATAAGTGTTTGTTTATGCACTTGTTGCATGAGCATGTTTACATAATTTTATTCCTACTCTTGCATATTTATATCTTTTTCAGAGCAAAGGTCTCTTAATGTATGATGAAATCTCTGCCCAGATTCATTGTCCATATAATGAACTATCTGATTCCCACAGAGTCCCCTGGGAGGGAATTAGCCACCAGGCACAATGAATAGAGGACAAAGGAACGTATCAGTGAACTGCATCGAGTTGCCTCAAAATCTGCCCCAAGGCTCAAATAACCCAGACAACGACTCCATAATCAGAACAGCCCCGCTCACAGATCGCGGGGGACTGATTTGGAAAATTGCAGCACCACTCCCTCCCAGCCCCTTCCTGTCAGCCCGGAACTGTCTCTGCCAGTCTTGCTCTACCAGTGGCCTGTCCCCACCAGGGGGGTCAACCTCATGGATGTGATGATCCCAAAGTCACCTCCACGTTTGTCTTTCTGGCCCGGACCCCACCACTGTCTTCCAGACTCCAACTGTCTATTTAAACAAGTGACCTATGTTTCTAAAGGCCTTCAAAATTAACAGATGCAAACTGGACGCCTGAGGTCCCTCCCCGCCCTCTTCCTAGGCCCACATTTTTCTCAGTAATGATAAATATCAGTCCCATTCATCTACTTGCTCAGAACAAATTCTTCAGAGTTAGGATGGACGTCCTTCTTTCTCTCATGCACAAATCCAAGTCATGGCAAATACCGTTGTCTTTTGAGCTCTCACCCTTAGTTGGCCATTCTGACTTCCTGGATTTTGCACATTTCCAACACAAGACAAAATCTATAAAGTAGAGCAAAACTGTCACCTGCAGGAAAATGGATGGAAATGGACACCATTATCTTGAGTAAAATAAGCTATGCTCAGAAGACAAATACTGTCAATTCTCCCTAGTATGTGGAATCTAAAGAGGATGCCACTAAGGTACACAGGACTCTTAATACACAAGAGGATGGGAGCAAGGGGGATGGATATGATCAAAGTGTATTTTACACACTGAAACCCCAAATTAATGGGCACTAATAAAAAGAAAAGGAAAAAACTCATGTATTTTGGAAAATACATGTAATAGAATATTTGAGGTAATAAACAGGATATATTTAATATTTAAGATTTAATGTAATAAATATATTAAATCTTAATATATTAAATATATCAAGTTAATGTAATAAACCGAACATATTGTTAAATTTAAAAATAAGTATGTAACTATTAAAAAACATGGTTGAAAAGAAAAGGACAAGAGTACACCTGCAATTCTGGAAATGCCCTTCTCCACAGAACACTGTTGGACTGTACTCTCCTTTGAGTGGGGCCAGTCTTTAGTCCCCAGGTCTAGAGGAAGTCCTGGCTGGCACTTGGCACATGACCAGGGAAAGCTGAAGGACACCTGGTCAGGATACAGCCCATCATCATGAAGCTGGTAAAATCTGAGGAAGTCTTGGCAATGCTGAATTTGACTTGAGGATTGTTAAAAGTTTACAGCAGGCCATTGTTTAGGACTGAACTCCGGCGTGGGGCCCCCGCAGACCAAACCAAAGTGGAGTCACTTCCGCTAAGTGCCGGGCTAGCAGACAACTCTGCAATGGGCCAGCTTTCCCAAATCCAGGAGATTCCAGTCAGTCTGAGTCCTTGTGATAAGGAGACTTTATCACCCTATTAGCCACAGGAGAAAAGGGACTTTGAAACGACCAACCCTCTTTTTGTTCTGTTTCTGCTTTTTTCACCCTTTTGTGCCTGTAACGGCAACTCCCTCTCTCAGCTCATCGAAACACTTATTTTATTTTATAAAATGAAGTATTGCCCAATTCTAGAGTCATAAATAAAAGCCAATTAGATCTTTAAACAATTTGTTATAATTTTGTCTTTTGACAAGGTCAAGGAGTTTCCTTTTAAAAAAAATTCCTGAAAGCAGCTAACCATGAAGAACTGATCTTACTGACCTTCCCTACTGAGACAGGCTTTATAATACCCTTCATCTGCCTGTGGTGAGGCTGGACCCAGACCCCGCACACTCCCTCCCACTGTGTGTCTTGTAGATGGTCAGGTGAATTCCTTTGTCCCCAGTCATCAACCAGGACAGAACATTCGTTCACTCTCTTCCACAATCCTGAGCTTTGGCCCACCCAAAGGATCTCTCAGTTCTGTCTAGCCTTGTCTACTCCTATCTATACAAGGAAACCATTCTGCCTAACTCTTGAGTTACTTGGTGATCTTTCAAAGATTTTCCCTATTGCAATACCCACCTCCCTCTATTGTATAATCCTCGCCATGAACTACTAGATGCCATTTCCTTGATACAACAGTCTCTTCCCCCTGTGCAACAGTCCTTTCCTCCTGTTGCAACAGTCCTTTCCCCTATTGTAGTAGCCCCTTCTCTTGTTGCAACTGAATAAATGTCTCTCCTGCCCAAGTTCAGATTCATTTATTTGGCAGTGTGTCGCCTAACTGGTGGAAGAGACTGCTTTTATTTTCATTGTCAAGCCAGCATCTCCTATCGCTGTAACTAAAGCCTGGCCACCGAGCCTTTCTTTGCCCAAGCACCTCCGGCAGTTGGAGATGACTGCCCCTCCAGTGGAGAAGAGCCCTCTTCATGAGGAGTGTCTCTCTCCAAGGAGCCAAAATCTGCCACCCATGAGGCCCCCAGAGCTGTGCAGAATAAAGAAAAATCTTTTCTTGTGAGAAACATATAATCATTCTTCAGTACCCATGAGAGACCAGTATTCAGGACCTCCTGCAGAATCGACATGTTCAATTTCCTTACATAAAGGGGAGTCATAATGCTGGGCGTGGTGGCACATGCCTGTAATCCCAGCACTCAGGAGGTAGAGGCAGGAGGATTGCCTGAGTTTGAGGCCAGCCTGAGCTACACAGTGAGTTCAAGGTCAGCCTGAACTACATTGTGAGACCCTCTCTCCAAACACGTTTGCATATAACCTATGTACATCCTCCTGTTTAAGTCGCCTCTAGATACTCGTAATACTGAACACAACGGAAGTGCTACAGAAATAATTGTTCAGGAGAACCACAGACTTCTCAGGCCTACATGTTTGAGCCATGAACGCATGAACCCTGCTGATTCAAAGAGCCAACCGTACTCAATAGAGCGTTTCTCGTTCAAACTCCAAAGTCTCCTATAATTATGCTAATAGGTACCACATTTATCACAGCACTGCTAGATCCTGGTGACCAGGCAGCGAAGAATGGTTCTCTTTCTGACTGCTGCTGCCAAAATAGCTAATAATGATAATAATGATGATGATGATGATGATGATGTCAACAGCTGAAAGCACAGGGCATTGTTTCACAAGAATAAAATCCACATCTAAACAAATCAAACAACTCCAAAGAACCACGAGAAATTTCGGAACCAAGATCATTAATGCCAGGGGCCACCTGGTGACCCACAGAAGAGCAGTAAGCCACAAAATACTCTGGAAATGCTTGCTCACCTCGCCAGCCCAAGGCAGAGGGAGAACGGTCAGCCGCTTAGATGTAGATGAGAGTAAGCTATTCTGTCACGCGAAAACAGCCAGGTCCCTGTGAACGGGGGATTAACAAACTTCCCAGAAGTTTAACTGAATGGAGAGAAGTAATGGAAGAGTAATGTTAGGTACATGCTAACCCAGAAAAGCTGCTGTCAGCCAAACTGACTGGAATGGTAACAATGACAGAAGGTGAACTCACAAATTTGGAATCACATCCAGGCACCAACATGGATGCAAGCGAGATTCCTGCAAAGTCGGGGATGTCTTCCCCCTTCACTCAAAGAAAAGGAAATGCTCAGGGAAATGACTGCTCCTCCCTCCAAGATCCTACTTGTTAAAGACCTTTTTCGAACATTAAAGACTAAAGAGAAGACACTAAGAGACGCCAGGACAAGAAGGCGAGGGCCTCTGGCTTTCTCCTGGTGACCTCGGGGCGGGCCCAGTCAAGGGGAAGGTGGTCACAACCAGGAGCACCGTGCTCAGCCAGGCTGGCGTCTTTTGAAGGCAGAAGAAAAATGCTGCCATAGGTGGAGGACATGAGAACAATCCGTAAGCACAGTCCCATGGCTGTAAAAATCGTTACACACAGTGACGGAGGCCTGAGAACAGATTAACTGGAAAAGATGACACTAACTCATAGATTGGTAATGATGTACAGATCAATCGATGAGTCCTTCGTCTCTTAGCACAAAAAAAGCCTCAAGAGACTGCCCTTCCACCCTGAGAAGGAGGGGAAAACCCACACGGCCGCGGGGTTGTTAGTCTTGTTTGTCTTGTGTATTTTCAATCATCAGGGAGCTGAGAGTGCAGAGGCCCAAGTGGAGTAAATCCAGAAAGGAATAAGCCTGTCTGTGGGCACAGATGCCCATCGCAGGTTTGCAGGCTGGCAGTCACAGGAGAGGAAGGAGGCTGTACGGCAGGGGCAGGAGAAGCAAGGTGACCTAGGTGTGAATGGAGACTCACCCTGGCACGGTGCATTAGACCCAAGGGACCAAGTCAAGCCCGGGAGCAGCCTGCACCCAAACACCAGCCCTTTCCCAAGGACTTCCCCAGGCACAGGGGGTGTTCAGAGAAGGGCAAGGTGCTGAGTAGCTGATAAACTGTGATGGCCATGAGCGAACCTCCTGTGGGCCCCTCCCAGGGCGGCAGGGCAGACAGTGACCACCAAGCTCGGACACCAGGCACACACCTGGCAAGCCAAGCAAATGCCCTGGAGCCCCTCAGGAAAGAGGCAGTCACAGACAGAGAGGGGCTCTAAGCACTCAGAGAGTCCACTAGTGGACATCGCTGAAAGAAACTTCGAGTCAGTCTGGGTCAGATCCTGAGCATCGCTAAAGGGAAAATTCTGATCTAGTCCTGCAGATGTTTAAGCCAGCGAGTAGCTTGGTTTTTAAAATTTTTTAAATCTGTATTAGTACATGACGATTCCATTCATTGTGGGGAGCTGGTGCAGGTACATAACAGTGTAGTCACAGAAATTCGAGATCTAGCAAGGGTAATAGATGAGGAGCCATCTGTCCTCAGAAAGATGGTTTGTCACAGCTCCAAAAGCAGGGGTCCTCCATGCTCCAGGGACCCTACTGGGACGAACTGGACCCAGCCCATGAGATCCTGCCACGCACCCACCGGGGCAGATGCGCTGAGAAAGACTTGAAGGCATCCACGAGGATGTTTAGCAACCAGGACTCTTGTGCATTGCTGGGAGGACGGGCAATTCCACAGAACTTTGAACAGGCCTGAGCTGTCTGACCCCTTAGTATTACTTAAGACCAAAAGAAGACCCGGATATAAACATTCATAGCAATTTATTGTACATTGATCCAAACTGGAAAGGAACTGGGCATGCATCAGCAGGAGAATGGATTTACAAACTGAAATTTATTTTGCACAACCCAACAGCACTCAGCAAGAAAAAAGGAATCAAAATACAAATCACATCAGGTGTGGTTATCCATGCTCATAATCCCAGGACTCTGGGAGGCTGAGGCAGGAGAATTGAAAGTTTGAGCCTAGTCCTGCAATTTAGTAAGACCCTATCTCAGAGTAGGAAAGAGCTGGGGGTGTAGCTTAGTGTGGAAGTCCCAAATTCAATCCCCAGTGCCGCAAAATTAATATTAATTAATTAAAAAACCAGGCCAGCACAACACAAATGAACTGCAAAATACTATATTTGGATAAAGAAGTAGACACAAAATAGTTCCTGCAAGATTCCACTTATATCACATACTGGAACAAGCATTTTGTTATATGTAAACCATGCCTCAAAATAAGGGACTTGGTAACTATATGGAAGGAAAAAAATCATTCTGAAAAAATATTGAAACAACAGTCTGGTTTAAGTATTATGTTTTATAGTAAAAAAGTGAACAAGTGTCACGGGGGCCAGGAGTATACCTCAGGGGTAGAGCACATGCCTATCATACGCGAGGCCCCAGCTTCTAGGGCCAAAAAGAGGGGTGCAGGGGGGTCATGGGATGCTCGGAAGGAGGCTGTCCCAATCCCCATCTGCAGAAGCCCCAGAGCCACAAAGTAAACGGCCGTTATGTAGAAGACTTAGAAGTGTGATAACTATCAATAGGGTAGGATGGTAAGAATGGTGAAAATAAAGAAAACATCTTATTTTGAACATAGTTAAATCCCCCAAAATAAATTTAATAACTCATAATTACCTCCCGTCTGATACAAAGAAAAATAAAGGGTTACTGTTCAATACAACGTAGGAATAAAAAGAGATCTGACTATCAACAATAGTGAAGATACAGGAAAACGGGGCTTGGGGAGCACAGAAATGATACTCCAAAATATGGCACATTTTTTAACTTGGTGAAGAATCTGACCTAGAGAAAATTAAAAGTCCTCACTCCTCTCACAGGCGAGGCTCTCTCAGGACCTCCCTGGCTGCATGGAGACCAGACAGAAAATGGAAAATAGCGGGCTTGGAGCCATGTTTGTCCCCACCCTGACTTCCACTCTCGAGAAGGAAGGGTTTGAGAAATGTAGCCACACCTGGAGGGTCCCCGACAAGACAAAGTCTGTTCCTGGCCGGGCCATTCATTCGTATAAGAATTAGATGCAGCCTTCAAACTGTCTGTATTTCCCACTGGCCTTCTCCCTCACGGGAAGAGGTGTGGGGGCCTTGAAAAACCACAGCAGCTGGGGAAACACCATGACATGGGTCCCCTGTGCTAGGGGTTCCCCTTCGGCACTTCAAGACATCTGTATGGCTTTTCTCCATTTCATCTTTGTCAATCTTTTTTTCCAGTGAATATTGTTAGGCTGTGGGGAGATCCCCTCACCCGTACAGAGTCTAGTAGTATTTATGAAACACTGAAATGTGCTGGACTAGTCCACGAAAAAGAAGAGTAAAGGGCTAGAGATTTAGCTCAGTAGTAGAATGCTTGCCTAGCAAGCTCAAGGCCCTGAGTTTGATCCCCAGCATCAAAAACAAAACAAAACAAAAGTGGATTTAATATGCATAAAAATATTTAAGTATGTAAAACAATGTTGATGACTATAAGAATCACTTAAAACCAACATATATACACATACTAAAGAAAGAGTACAGAGTGTCAGAGTTTGTTAAATGACTTTAAGCTATCTTCTGTGATAAAATTTTCAAACAACTGTCAAATTTACTTAGATCTACAAGACATTTATTAAGACTTATAATATAACTGCTCAATGAAGGAAGTAAAAGATCTATACAACAAGAACTACAATACTTTGAAAAAGGAGATTGAAGAAGATATCAGAAAATGGAAAGATATCCCTTGCTTCTGGGTAGGAAGAACCAATATAGTGAAAATGGCCATACTCCCAAAACTGCTACACAGATTTAATGCAATCTCAATTAAATTACACATAGCATACCTCACAGAATTAGAGAAGACAATCCTAAAATTCATTTGGAACCAAAGGAAACCTAGAATACCAAAAGCAATTCTGGGCAACAAAAGGAAAGCAGGGGCCATCACAATCCCTGACCTAAAACTATACTACAAAGCTACTGTAATAAAAACAGCATGGTACTGGCATGAAAACAGACCCCAGGACCAATGGAACAGATTAGAAGATGAAGAAACAGGTCCAAACACTCTCAGCCACCTTATCTTTGACAAAGGGGCCAAACAACCTCACTGGAAGAAAGATAGTCTCTTTAATAAATGGTGCTGGAAAAACTGGCCCTCCACGTGCCGAAGGTTAAAACTAGACCAGTATCTTTCCCCATGCACTAAGCTAAAATCAAAGTGGATCAAAGATCTAAATATTAAAACAGAAACACTAAGTCTATTGGAAGATAGAATAGGTCGAACTCTTGAAGACATAGGTGTAGGCAAGGACTTTATGAACAAATCCCCAGTTGCCCAGGAAATATCACAAAGAATCAACAACTGGGACCTGATCTTATTAAAAAGCTTTTGCACAGCAAAAGAAACTAGCAACGAAGAGACAACCCACAGAGTAGGAAAAATTTTTTGCCAGCTATTCCTCTGACAAAGGACTAACATCTCGAATATATAAAGAACTCAAAAAAATCAGACCCCCCTCCAAATTTAAAGACCCAATCCAAAAGTGGGCAACTGAAATGAATAGACACTTCTCAGATGAAGAAGTAGAAACAGCAGATAGACATAAGAAAAAATGTTCAACATCACTGGTCATTCGAGAGATGCAAATCAAAACAACCCTGAGATTCCACCTCACTCCACAAAGAATGGCTAATATCAACAAATCAGCCAATAACAAAAGCTGGAGGGGCTGTGGAGAAAAAGGAACCCTTCTCCACTATTGGTGGGAATGTAGACTGGTGCAACCGCTGTGGAAATCAGTGTGGAGATTCCTCAGGGAACTAGGACTAGAGATTCCATTTGACCCAGCTATTCCCCTTCTTGGTATCTCCCCAAAAGAATTAAAAGCATCATACCACAGCGATATATGCACACCCATGTTTATAGCAGCACAGTTTGTAATAGCTAAATTTTGGAAGCAGCCCAAATGCCCATCGACAGCAGAATGGATAAAGAAAATGGTTTTTTTTTTAATACAATGGAGTACTACTCTGCCATAAAGAATGATAAGCTTGAGATATTCCTAGGTAAATGGATACATCTTGAGACCATACTCTTAAGTGAAATAAATCGGACACACATGTTTAAATACCACATAGTTTCTCTGGTGTGAGAAACTGAAGTGTATATAAGGACTAAAATGTATTATATTGGGAAAGGGAAGAAAATGTCCAAATGGGAAAGGGAATAAAGGAGGGGGGAAGGAACAGAGGGACAAGAGAAATAAGAAATGGAAGGAAAAAATGGAAACAAAGCTTTTGTAAATAGGGAGGGAGGAGGGGGTGAGGGGAGGGGAATGGGAAAAAAAGAAGCAACAAGATATATCATGTACAGGTACAAATCCCCAATGATGAATGTTATCACTACGTTCATCTAAAATGTACCATTAAAATAAAATTTAAAAAAATATATAACTGCTCAAAGTCTCCAGCCAGGTGAACAGTATGCAACAAAATACTAATGTTCAATAATATTACTAGTTTTGATATGGCTTTAATTTCTAAATTGTGCATAATTTCAATACGATCTTTCTTTAAGCTAAAAATAGTCAAGAGGAGGAGTCCTCTTTTTCCTCTTGTTTTCTTTTAATTGGCTGTTTATAGGACATACATTTGGGCACAACCAGAGGCAGACCGGCTCGTTTGTCTCCAGACCTCACACCTAGTATACAAGAGAAACTCGACTGAAACATTTAATGACTGATTCTGAGTTTCATTTTTTGAATCCACTAATACTTTATTAGCAGCCTAACACATGGCCATTTTCCAGTGTTTAAGGCCTGGAGGAAGTCTGTCCTCTTCTCTGCCTGTAGGCTTTCACATGGAAGAAGAGTGATACAAGCTTCCTAAAGAACTCTCGTATTTTCATATTGAAAGTAAAAAAATGTAAGACTTCTTGCCACGGTGATGCTGCAGTCTGAAAACTGGCTTGCAGGTAACAATGATGAAAACCAGGCAAAAGGAACAAACAAGAACTCCTGAGGGGTGCGGGAAAGGCCAACAGAACAGGCAGGTACACTGGTGCAGGGCGCAAACTTAGAGAGCCAAAGAGAGAGTCAGGCCTAGACTTAGGGTACAAACTGCCTGTCTCCCTGGTTGGTCAATAAGCATGCACAATGGGGAGAGCTGGCGTGATGAGAAAGAAATCTAGACTGGAAAGATGTGGCGCACCACAAAAGATCTATGCATTTGAGGTCTTTCGTCTCATGAATTTCCCAACACGCATGCAGCTGAAGCAAAAAAGGCTGAAGGTTTATGGTCTTGAGCTGTTAAAGAACAGCTGGAAAAAGAGAACAAGTTGGAAGCGAGAAAACATGGAAAAAGCCTAAGTCCCAAATACCAGCAAAAATTGCACATGTATTTGACTCACCAGTAAACTACAGCGGCAGTGAGATCCTAAAAGCCCAAAAGGAAGCGGCTGTAATCAAACAATCAACAAAACGAAAACCTGGGCTAAGCTGCAGCACTCCACACTGTCTATCTTCAAGATGTGAATCTGAGCAAGCCAAGTGCCTCAAGGAGAAGAAAACCACCAATCTTCAGAGGAAATACCTGAACCCAGATGTGCTGTGGCACTATATTTACAATGCACAGTTTTAAAGCAAAAATTAGTATCCATAAAAAGAAAGAACAAAACAATATGTTCCCCACACTAAAGCTGAAAAATGCTGCAGAAACCAACTTTGAGAGGGTCTAGATACTGGATTCCAGACAGACTTGAAAGCAGATATTCAAGTATGTTTAAAGATTTAAAAGAACATGGGGAATGAAATTATAAACATGATTCTGTAGAATTTCCAGAGTTCAAAGTCCACTACATAGTGGAGGTAAAAATCCACGAGATTATTCCAACAGAAGACTGGAGGAAGCAGAAAAAAATCACTGAACTGAAAGATATAGAGATAGAAATTAGCTGATTCAATGAATAGAAAGAAAAAAAAAAGATGAAGAAAAAAATGAGCAGATTCTCAAAGACAGACATTAGAAGCAAGTTTTTATATGTGTAATTGGCATCCAAAAAGATAAGAGAGTGAAACAGACAGAAAAAAGTTGAAGAAAAAAATGGCTGAAAAATCCCCTAAGTTTGGTAAATTTAGCAAGGCAGGAAGACATTAATGAACAAAAAAAATCAAATGCATTTCTATATTGAAGCCACAAACAATTCAAATTGAAAGTTAATAAAACATTTCCATCTGATGTTAGAAGACTATAATATTATGAATTCAAATAATAAGACATATGGGGTCGGGGATTTAGCAAGCACAAGGCCCTGAGTCTGATCCCCAGCACCATCCCTACCCCCCCAAATATGTAATATCTATACAATAAACTATAAAACATCACTGTGAGAAATTAAAGATTACCTAAATAGTCATGCCATGTTTATGGATGGGGAACTTGATATGGTATGATGCCTATTTCCCCAAAATGAATCTGCATACCCACCATAATCCTATTCAAAATTCAAACAGAGATTTTGTAGGAATTGGTGAACTGATTTAAAAATTTTATGACAATTCAGAAGTCAAAACAGTTTTAAAAATAAAGTTTGCCATCTTCAGGACCTGGTTTCAACACTGGCCATAAATTCCAGAGATGTGAAGCGTCAGACTCAGGAAGAAGGGTAAACAAAGAGATCAATGAAACAAAATGAAGCAGCCAGAAATAGATCATTGTTTCTATAGTGAATTAATTTTTGCCCACAAAAGTCAATAGGAAAAGATAATCTTTCGAAAAATGGTACTGAAACAACCAAAAATCAATATGAGAACAATGTAAACATCAACCTGTATCTATATCCATACACAAGAAATGTGACCCTGCAGACAACAAATCTAAGAGCTAAAGCTGGAAGACAATACGAGAGGAATTTTGCTACCTTGAATGAGCAGAATGTGAACACGTAGGTTACAAATAGATCACCAAATGTGTAAACCATAAAAGAAAAATTGATGAATTTTCCCAGAGCTCTAGAAGTTGAAGCAGAGGGATCATGAGTTTGAACGCAGCCTGGTCAACTTAGTGACTTAGCTAAAATAAAAAATAAAAAGGGGGGTAGGGACGTAGCTCTGAGAAAACAGTATGGAGTTATAATCCCCAGTACTAGGCCAAATGTAAAGAGAGAGAGAGAGAGAGAGAGAGAGAGAGAGAGAGAGAGAGCGCGAGAGAGAGCGGAAGACAGACAGGAAGGGAAGAAAGAGGGAGGGAGGAAGAAAGAAAGAAGGAGAAACTGGCAAATAACTTTATCAAAATTAAAAACATTTTAAATTTAATTTATTTTAATGGTACATTTTAGATGTACATAGTGATAACATTCATCATAGGGGATTTGTACCTGTACATGATATACCTTGTTGCTTCTTTTTTCCCATTCCCCTCCTCTCCCTTCACCCCCTCCTCCCTCCTTATTTATAAAAGCTTTGTTTCCATTTTTTCCTTCCATTTCTTATTTCTCTTGTCCCTCTGTTCCTTTCATCCCCCCCCCTTGTTCCCTTTCCCATTTGGACATTTTCTTCCCTTTCCCTTGCTTGGTATCTTCCCAAAAGTATTAAAAGCATCATATCACAGCAATATATGCACACCCATGTTTATAGCAGCACAGTTTGTAATAGCTAAATCTTGGAAACAGCCCAAATGCCCATCAACAGCAGAATGGATAAAGAAAATGTGTTTTTTTTTTTACAACGGAGTACTACTCTGTCATAAAGAATGATAAGCCTGAGATATTTCTAGGTAAATGGATGCATCTTGAGACCATACTCTTAAATGAAATAAATCAGACACACATTTAAATACCACATAGATTCTCTGGTGTGACAAACTGAAAGTGTAAAGAAAGACTAAAAATTTTTTAATACCATTTAAAAAGCTAAAAAGACAAGCCACACACGGGGGGCAAATATTCACCATACACGTAAGTACACACACACGGTATCCAGCGTTTGTATTTACCTCTTCAAATTAATAACAAGAATCAAGCAACTTAATAAAAAATGAGTCAAAGATCTGAACAGGCCCTTCCCAAAGTAAGTTGTACAAGTGGTCGTAAACCACAAGGAGAGATGCTCCCCAGCAGGAGTCACTTCAGCCCTCTGGGATTTCCCAGAATTAAGTGCTGTCATTAGCATGCGCGGGCACAGAGGTGGCGTGACTGCACTGTAACCCTTCACAGTGCCCTTTCCCTGCATCGGACGTCTTGACGGAGAACTCTCAATCCCTTTCGCAGACAGTCCACTGAACCCATCACAGCTAGTTCCCTTACCAGGCCGACCACTGCTGAGTTTACAGTGAACACACGGCCAACAGCAGAGGCCGCTGGGCCCCAGACATGCAGGATCAGCCCTCCTCACGCGGAGCCCTTCCACGTGCCCGACCTCTGGGGACCCGCCAGCTCTGCCCAGCTCTCTCCACCCCACCTGCATGCACCAGGCGTCTCCTGAGGTCGCAGCTTCCCGTGACCCTGTCTCTGGGTGTGACACACTAGAAGCCCCCTAGATAGGCTTTAGTGATGTGGTTCTGTAAGAGTCTTTCTTTCACCTCTCTAAGGGCCTTTCTGTTCATCTTGCCATTCAAAACGCCTATAATCATGCCTAAAATCATCTAATCAGGAGACATCTAACCAGGGCACTCGTGCACTGCTGAAGAGAATGTGTCCCAGGGCAGCTACGCAGGAAAACAGTCGGGCAGTTTCTTACCAAGTGAAGCACACGCCCGCACGTCCAGCAGTTCCATTCCTAGCCTCCTACCCAAGATAAATAAAAATGCCTTTCCACACAAAGGCTTGTAGCAACACAACTGAGAAACTAGGGGAAAAAAACCCTCACAAACGTCCATCACACGGTAAATGGACAAAGTGTGATGTAGCCATACAATGGAACTCAGCTTCGTTACAAAAGCCAGTGGGCTGATGTGGGCAATAACATGGATAAATTTTGAAAATATCACAGTAAGCAAAAGAAGCCAGACATAAATACATTATTATTCTGTTCCTGGGAAGTCCTATAAAAGGAGGTTAAGAACCACAGTGACAGAAAGCAGATCAGCAGTTGCCTGGGGCCAGGGGGAGGCTGAAAATTGAACTGCATTGTCAACAAGGAAGCTTTTATTACATGCAATACACACCTCAATAGTTTTGATTAATAAAGGAAGAAATTTAAAACACTGTGCAATTTACGTATGATAATGCACAATTGTTCCAACAATAACAACTTTCTAGAACTTCAAAAGCTGGTTTTTTTTTCTATTTATTGAATACTACGATTAAAGGTTTCCAGTAGATTTTGAAAGAGCTGTGTAGCTAAAATATAGAGGATTCATTACAGAAAAGTTAAAAACTTTGTTAGGCGTGCAGGTTGACTTCAAAGTGGCTCTTCCAAAATTCGATCAGGTCTAGAGAAAATCTAACTGATGAAAGAAAAGGCTGAATTTTTATTTGCAAAAAGAAGATTTATATAATTTTTAAAATTTGAAAATTATAGCTTCCACATTTACACTATATCACAGTTTGGATATATGAGTAAGAAGTACAGTACAATCAAATCCAAGAGTGTTTCTAGTCTGTTGGTTACAGTTAATAAGAGCATGGTTTCTATAACAACCCTGTCAAACATTTACTCCTCGTACCAGTCAAAAAATAATCTTACTTTCAACATTGGATTTTTAAAATGTATTTAAAATTGAATTAGCAATAGGGCTGGGTGGTTTATTTTTGATGGAATTAACTTCCAAAAGCTTTGTTTTGATTTCAAATCCAAGTATTGAATTAAAAGCAAAAACAAAACAACAACCACAACAAATAAAAACTAGGTTAGTTTATGAAATTATTAAATTGATCTTCTACTTCAAGCAAGTAAGACACTGATATAAAACCAACATTATTTAAGTTTTGTTTTTTCTTCTTCTATTGAAACCAACATATTAACAGCGTTATTCTACTTTCTGTACAACTATAAAGAAAACTTGCAGTTGAAAATGAATGATGTTCATACGAAGTCCAAGTCACCTGCTCTCAAATTCACAGTTCACAGGGGGAGGGGACGGGGACAGTGCTCTTGCTGCATCACGGGTCTGAGGGTGTCTTGCAAGAGTTTTAGGATAACTTCCGACCTTTGAGCTAGAAGGCAGTGCTTCAAGAGCAAATTTATATCTTTCACTTCGCTTGGAATTAGTCCATGAGTTCACTTCAGCCTCTATCAGTAACAGCACCAAGTCTGAGCAAGTAAAACCTTCATTATCAATACCCCTGAGTCAATGCCCAATACTGGCAGAATGCCTCTAACCCCACCTACAGGCTTTCCTTCCTCTTTGTTTCCCCTTCTCTCTTCCTTCCTTGTGACTTGCTAATGAAAGGATTACTAACAAAACTGGAACAGATTTAACAAAAGAATTACAGCTAGCTGTTCGAAGCAGCTGTTCTGCCTCTGTGGATTCAATCAATCTACACAACAAAACGCTGAGACAATCAATTAGGAGAAAAGGCCGAAGTGGGTTTGAGCTTCGGAAGCTCCAGTGCAGGATTAGGGGGACACATCCCTCTTGGGCCTCTTCAGGGGATACTGGGTGGCATCACTGCAGGGCGCATGTGGCAGGCCTACTGCTGGCCTCAGGACCCAGAAGCAAAGGAGAAAGAGGGACAGGCCAGCCCCGAGTAATCTTCAAAAACACACTTCCCATGACCTTCCCCCCCGGGGAAGTTCCACCCGAGGAGTTCCACCACTTCCCAACAGCACATCCTGGGGGCCAACCGCCTAAAAACATGGGCTTTGGGGGGTTATATTTATGATCCAGGTCCTAGAACTGAAATATCTCTACTGTACATGTGCAACTTTTGCTATTAACCCTCAGAGGTCCAGTCTAACAACTACTTAGCATTTACTTTGCCTTAGGCAGGATCAGTAATTGAGAGACGATTTAAAGTCTAAGCGAGCATGTGTGTAGGTGATATACAGGTACCACACCATTTATATAAGGGACCAGGACATCGACAGTTTTTGGTATCTGTGGATGTCCTGGAACCAACTGGCAGAGATGGTCTTGCTTCAGAACCCCAGACCGGAAGGACACACAGCTCGGCTCCAGGCTGTGGTCCAGTCTGGTCCTTGGAGCAGGCTGGAGGACCCTCCAATCTCTCCACACTTGTCGCTGCTCGGCCATCCCTCCAGGCTTCTGCAGAGCTGGCGCGGCACCCTAGAGTAGCACTGTCACTTTTGACCTTTTCATGAGTATCAAGTGATGAATGACCGCCGGTTTATTTACGGATTCCCGTGGCGCTGTAATGCTAAATGACGGGAGGAGTCGGTACAGGTAAACTTGCATTTGCCTCTCTGTGTCCCCAATATAAATAATAACCATACTGGTATTCTTTTGGAAAATGAACAAAATACGACTCACAGTCTTTTTAGTTGATCAGACTATTTGAACAAAATGCTAATAATGGAACATTTCAGGAGTAGTTAAAAGACTCATTTGCAGCAACTGAACTTCATCTTCGTCATTTCTTTTTAATTTTAATTTTTTATTAGTGTATGTTTGCATTACATAATGATTAAATTCCCTACAAAGTTTCTCCAAAGACAGAACATACTGGACAGAAATGAACTCCTTTAGAACAAATATCCTTTTATTCTCCTTCTGCTTATAAAATCTTATGAAGGAGCCCTTCCTTCGGGCTTTCATTACTCACGGGAGCCAGAGGGAAGCATCTGAGCATCTTCATTATCCCGATGCTGATGCTGTCTACGGGATGAGGGCTGTCAGTTTGCCACAGTGGTCGCAGTTCCCAGAGCGCGGAGTGCAGTCACAGTGTGGCCTGTGAGCTCTTTCCACCACTCCAGCCGAGCCCGGAATGTCAGAGGCTGCAGTTAGCACACACGTGGGGCACATCCTCTAAGGCTCTGGGCACACCTTGAGGGTCAGTCTCTCCCAAAGCAAGGACAAGGAGTGTGGTATTTCCAACCCCACTTTATTTGGAAGGGAGTAAAGCCCTGGGAACATATTAAGGGAGAAAAAATAGGCTGCTCCAAAGCAGGAATTTAAACTAATGCAGGCCAGCTCTCTGCCCTCCACTTATTTGCCTAAAAGTAAGACATGGACAAAAAGTGTGTGTCAGTCATTTTGTCATTACTGGGATGAGACAACTGACACCCACAATTTAAAGGAGAAGAGGTTTATTTTGGCTCACGAGTTTTAGAGGATTCGGTCCACGGTTGGCTGGCTTCAAGGCCAGAAGGGCACAGTGGTGGAGGGGCCTGGCGGAGGAAATCTGCTCATGGCAGCCAGGAAGCAGAGAGAGAAGGGAGATGCTGGGGAGGGAGAGACACTCTTCCGGGTCACGACTCCAGTGACTGCCTCTTGGACAGATCCTACTTCCTACCAGGCATTCAGCTCTGAATTCTTCAGTGGATCAAGTCAGTGGATTGAGCCCCAGCTCTGATCACAGGAGCCTTTTGAGGGACACTCTAGATCTAAACCATAACTGGTATCCTGCCTCCCCTCTGTACCAGGGAGATATCAGTGAACCATGGAGACAGCTTCACACTGCATGTGCCTGGGGGCACGCCAGGGGAGCCTGTCTATAATAACAAGCTCCCGAACAGCGGCTTTCTGCCATTTATCTTCCTTCCCTTGTGTTCCTGCTGGTAGAGACTCGAGGTACTTTTCCTTCATCTCGTTACTTCTCTAACAACTCCCTGTTCCTTGCTGAAGATGCTCTATACACTGGGATTCAAAGCCACCTCTTTGACAACTACTATCTCCCACGTATGTATAAAATTGCATGTCAATACACTTCTGTTTGTTTTCTCTTCTGACTCATTCTTTCGTAACAGGCATCCATTCCAACTGCAAACCTTTCTGAGTTATTCATCTTCCCCTGATCGATGAAGAAACATATTTCACATGTTAGGCGACAGAGGGTGACCCGGGGTCTTGGTCCCCAGGCCCTGGCTGAGGACAGCAATGAACCTGAGCGAATTCTGGTTCCTGGCTTGAGGTTGTTCACTGCCCCACGCAAGAAAGCAGTCAACACATTGGTCCACCTGACGGAGGTGGTGGCCACAGCAGAGCACACACACACTTTACGTGACCGTGAAAATGCCGCGGTCGTGGGACCGGAAGGCAGGAGGTAGATATTTGCTTTGACCTTTGAAAATGACCGTTTTGTTTGTTTCTGGAAGGTTTTAAGGAACTTTAGATGGCGTGAGCAGCTGGGCAGGAAAACAGGTGAACGTGAACGGATAGTTCAGCAAGTCTGTGTAGACACAAGGCAGGAGGAAGGGCTGCGGGTTCAGTGCCAGCGGGAACTCAGAATGGCAGGAAGCTGTGCACTGAGCGGGCATCTTTCCACGGTGCTTCTCAATCCAAGTAGGAGAGAGGTGAGTTTTATTTTGTAGGGAACACGAGTGGCATTGTAGCAGACATTAAACACATTTACTTTCTTTTCTAAGGCCTTTGCCCTCCATTAAATAATATTGTTTAAATTTTCTAAGAGAAATCTGTGTCTATTCTCTCCTACTCCGCTGATCTCATTTATGGTGAAGATGGTGAGGTCCCCAGAGCACAGGCAACCCCACTGAGCTGGCACAGCCCCATTTACCCTGCTCCAGGCTTGAGGCTGGCTAGGGGATCTGTGAGATTCCTCTGCCCAGACTAGAGTTTCTCTACCTACCACTTTAGGGGAAAGCAATACAGCACACAAGACAGGGAAAAATAAGAAAGTATGAAAATTAATGGAGAACAAGTTGTCCTGTCTGTACACCCCAAAATGAGATCACTGCATAATCATGTCTGAGACTCCCGCATCAGCATCAACGAATAATAGATTTCAGGGTTGAAGGGCTCTTCAAGTCATCCTGCCTGTTCTGGGAAGTATTTATCTCTGCTCCCATCCGCTGAACCCTTCAGAGGAGTAGTTTAAAATGTATTCCGTGTTCTGCTTCCCAATCTCCCTTCTTTGAATTTCTGCCCCTCAGTATCCCTTCCTCCCTCAGTTTACCCAGACAGAGACAAGCTTAGGATGTGGTGGCTCTCCGTAGGGTGAAGTCTAGCGTGTTCTGCTCACCAAGCTACCAGATAGTTTTTCCAATAACTGTTACCCTTAACCGGTACTGTAAGAATCAAGTTACAGCATAAGCTAAACTGTACATGCTCATTCCAGAGGCATGTGATTCTTGTTATCTAAAGAATTCAGTGTTCCTCATTAAAGAATTGGCAATGCTTTTCCCCATAGGATGATGCTTTACTCAGAGATAGCTGATGTGTTTTCAAAAGACACTCAGTGAATGTGTGATTAAGGATAAATTCAGTTCACAGCTGTCAGGATTAGCAAATTCTAAGTGCTTTTAAGTAAAGGCATTTGTTTTAGAAAAGATGAGATGTAATTTTCAGAATTAGGGGTTTAGGATACCTCCTGAGGTAATGGACTCTTTTATACCTGAAGTTTATCTTCCTGAAAGACAAATACAAGGTTTGAGTTTTGCTGCTGGAATTGGAGCAGAATGTGTCTTCTGATCAACAGTGAGGGTATTTTACATTCCTTAGAAGCGTCTACTGAAAATCCTTGCTGAGAATATTCATTGACTCATTCTCGTGGAGATGGAGACAGATTGGGCAAGTCATGCCCAGGGTGATTTGTCTGTACACTGTCTACCCTGACACATCATTTCTACCAGAATGCGTCCGTGGAAGCATGCTGGCTGCAATTCAAGTTACCTCTGCTAATGTTGCCATTGATCATCCGCCGACGTGGTAAAGTTATCTGCCTCAGGATGAATGGCTTTATTGTGTATTGTGACAAGTGATTTCCCTTGTGCAGAGGGCACAGGCTGGAGAGATTTTAGACCACTGTATTAATGACCAAGCAGCTTTTAACAAATGAGTGACGACGAAGGAGCACGCATGGATCATCTCTGTGGGGGCCTCGCCTGTGAAATTCAGCGGGGAGTTTAACGGTTTCCATGGCCTCAGTCTGCCTGCCCGAGGCTGGGAAAGGTGCCATGGCATTCAAAGAACAAATTTTAGGGACTGACTGAAAGAAAATTTGTCAATGAGTGTTATTGTTTTTTAATTTATTGACACAGAATCTAGGTCATCCAGACTCATCTCAAGTTGGGTGTATCAAGAGATCCGATTATCCATGGAGCCCCTGGGGACAGAGATGGGCAGGAAGCAGTCTCTACTCTCTCAATGGAACAGTAGGCACTAGACTTCTTTAGTTCTCAGAACAAGTCTGCAAGAGACACAGGGAACATTATCCCAATTCTGTAGGAGAAAAGAGTGAAGCGGGTCCGCCGGTTGACGAGGCACAGAGATTCAGAAGGACATCGCATCTGTCTCTCTCCAACCCCAGCGCCCATGTTCATGCTACTTCGAGGACCAGTCAGACCTGAGCAGTCAGAGAGCTGAGCAGAGCACATCTCTGGTCTTCCGTCAGGTCCATGCCTGCACTTCCTGCCATCCTTCCTGCCTCAGGGGCCTGCACCCCAATCTCCGCCTTCATTCAGATTTGGAACAGATTCCATTTTTCAGACCTTGACGGCTCTCCACCTGACGCGATGAGCCACTGAGTTCAGTTGACCTCTGATGATTCTCCAGTCTGCACTCGCTTCCCACAAGCCTCCCGCCCACATCCAAGTTCAGCCGTGATCACCCTCCCTGGACGCTGCATCGGCCTCTATTCTGAATCCTACAACTTGAATGACTTTTGAAGGCCCAAATATTTTGCACCATTTCCATCCTTAAAATCCCTTCATTGGCTTTGTATTGCCTTCAAGTTAAATCTAACCTCCTCAACAAGCTGTAAGCTCCTCTCTAAACTGATCTACACCAACCTCAAGCCCCTGCGTCATACTTCCTGACTCAGTCCACCTCCAAGATTGTAGCACGGACCCAGTTCCCAATTGCTGTACCTTTTACCTTGATTTACACTATGCTCTGGGACCCTCTCAGTCCTCTTCTTACCTTCTGTAACCCCTCAGGCCTTCTTGCTTTGCACTGCTAAACCCATCTCACAGTTTCTCTAGCCTGATCTGTTTTACTGGAGATCTTGCTATTCACCATTTTACTTCCCAAAGGCATAGTGCAAATGGTCAGTTAATATCTACTGAATGAATTAATGAAGGACCTCAAAATCCAACATGCTATTTCACAGGCATGAACTCTCCACTGCTGTAACTCCATTTCGCATCTCTAGTTTTCAAGTATGATGAGGATACAGAGAAATCAAATTACTTGCTCAAAGTCTTGCCCTGAAGCCCTCACTGAAGTATAGTGCAGTCCAGCGACTGAACTTCACATCAGTGACTCTGTTAGTTTTTTAATCTCTGTGGCAAAGTACCCAAGAATAGCAACTCAAAGGATGCATGATTTATTTGGGCTTGTGGTTTCAGAGCTTTCAGTCCATAGTTGTCAGGGCCCATCATTACTGGGCCTGGACGGAGGCAGAGCAATCCCGCCGGAAGGGTGGCAGAGTAAAGCTGCTCATCTGATGGCGGCCCAGGGCCAGAAAGCAGACAGTGAAAGAGACAGGCAGGAAAAGACAAGAGCAAGCGACACTCCCCGAGGTCACGCCTCCATGACCCGGCCCTTCAACTCAGCCCCACCATCCAGGAGCCCATTCAGGTTGCAACTGGTCTACAGATAAGGACACGGGCCCATGATCCGATCACCTCCCAGAAGCCCATCAGCAGGCCCATCAGAGATCCATTTATATTATGTTCAAAGTTATTTTCTTAAGAAGGCAGAAAAGTATAATATATTGTAGAAAAAATGCCATCCAAGATATTTTAAAGTTCAGGTGCTCAGTATTGAAATAATGAGGTATCGTTTTCTATAAATTCAATTAATAAAAGGTTAGCAAGGTTAAAATAAAACCAGAGGCTTTAGAAATTTGCACAATCTTTTGTAAAACAACAGGGCAATATTATCAGTCATAAAAATGTTCCAAGCCTTTGACCTAATCATCTGACTCTTGGGAATTCATCCTAATGAAATAACTCAAAAACAAATTAAGGCCTCGTGCAACACAGTGATGCTACCACAGCATTACAGTTTTTTTCCCAGCCCCCCTTTCTACTGTCATCATAATTCAAATAGAACAGCAAACCCAAGATATTTATAAAGCAAACTCCCCTTTAGACTATGAGTTCATTCAGGGCGGGCAATTTAGCTTGATTCGTCCTTGTATTTGCAGAGAAATAAATAATATGTACCACAGAGTTTCATTTTAAAAATACTACAATAAAAGTGCACACAAGCATTTCTGGAAATGTAAAAGCAGAACCAAATGTTGAGTAAATGCTAAAACAAGGTATCTCCACAATCATTACGCTCAGAATATAATTACAGATTAGTTACAGGTTCTGGAGACAGCCCACAGCGCAGACACTTTCCTAGGAAGCAGGCCGTCTGGGGACATGTCACGAGAGAAGAGTGGGGAGTGAGGACATTTGGGTATCTTGAGAGACCCTAAGAGAGCGAAACTGTGGCAGGGACTCCAACTGCTGCTCCACAAGGTCAAATGGGATCATGTACAATGGAAACAGCCAAACTTAGTGCAGATCAGAAACAAGGAAATGGCACCATAGCACAGATATGACACATACGGCGAGGATCGTGGAGTGTGCATGGCTCAGAAAGATACTTCACTGTGATGAGTCGGGAGCAGCTATTTGGAGCAGTCTGCCTCTAACTTGTTTTGAAGTTCTGCACCCATGTTTGCCAACATGAGGGCCACTTGACGTTGCTCTCAAATCTGCAAAGAAGAGCTACTAATGTACAGATCTCAGGAGAGAGGAAGGGATTAAACTCCTGAGTTTAAGAGACCTAGCTCTATCCACCTGCACTCACTATTTGTCAGGAGTGAGCAGGGCCAGGAGCACTTGGAGCAGGGACGCAGGATGGGCAGAATTAACACCAGGGAAGGAAGAGGTGAGGGGCAGTAAGAGAACGCAGGCCAGCGGCTGGGGCACTGAGTGCTTCTCCAAATAAGAAAGAATAACTGAGGCTCCCTGGGCTGTACGAGTATTAATGGGATGCCGTCAAATCACTGTTTCCACAAAGCCAGACTGCTAGCAAATTGAGACCCTGGTAGAAGAATTTTGTTAGCAATTTGGAATTCAGTTCTTGGCTTATGCTGGGGAAAGCCAAATGAAAAAGTTGAAAAAAAGGTTTTGAATATTTTAAAAAAATTATTTGCCTACTTATTTGAGGGGAAATGTGTACACTATAAAGTCCCTTCTTCCAGGCCAAGCTTTTTTTTTTTTTTTCAGAACTGGAGACTGAACCCAGGGGCTTCACACTGAGCTACATTCTTGTCCTTTTCTATTTTTTTATTTTGAGACAGGGTCTTGCTGAATTATTAGTTTCCCAGTCTGGGTTTGAACTTGTGATCCTCCTGCCTCAGCCTCCCAGAGTGCTGGGATAACAGGCACAAGCTACCTGCCTGGCTTTATGCCCATCTTTAAAAACGAGCTAAACAAGATGATAGAGAACACTGCTTTCTGACTTAATCTGCCATTCCACAGTCGCTTTCTTCTTGCCTTGATATTTCCAAATTGTTAAGTGTTACATGTTATATATTTCTGTAAGCTCTTAAAACCTCTAGAAAAAGACCAAACGCTAATTAATTAACACATTTAGGAAGCACTTGAGACTCCATATGATCTCATTCCACACATACAGCCTTAGAGATCCACTGTGTCCTTCTCTCGTTAAATCTGACCCGGAAGAAATACTACAGAGAAGCGTGCAGAGTGTAGAAAGTGGACCTCCTGGATGAGGAACTCCCGGGCCCTGTGTGGACCAGGCCCTGGGAGGCCCTGGTGTGAACAGCAGGTTAGGGTTAGGATTAGGGTTAGGGTTAGTGGCGCCTGCAGTTCGCCTCTGGCGCCCAGGAGGCAGCACTGCACTTCCGGTCCCCTGAGTGTTCAGTACCATGGACAGGGACACTGGCTCCTGAAGAGGAAGTGCTCGGAATCGCGTGCAGAAGTGCAGTGTTGGAGGGTAGGAGAGAAGACTGCCTTGCAGAAGAGTAACCGGAGAGGAAGGGAGTCGGGGAGCTGTATATCCTTCTACGCGTGGGATGTGGAGTACAGAAAATCTATGAAAACCACTGACTTCCGCAGGGCTCCATGCTTGTTGCTCTATACACTTCTCACCTCTTACAGGCGTCCAAATGAAAAAGCAGGAGGCACGGGCTCTGACGCTGTTTTTCTACCTTGAGTTCCTGCCTAGCCCTGGTTCCGAACCAAGCCCTGACTTCGGAGGATATTCGGTAACAAACAGCTGGGTTTCGGCCAATCGGGAACTGCTGGGCCTCAGCCAATCACAGGCAGTGAAAGGACCACACCACCCCCAATTGGCAGGCACCCTTTGGCATCAGGGTCGAATAAGGCTGCTCCAAGAGCAGGTGATCAGGACTTCTCCTCGAGCTGGCTGCCATGTTCAGTCCATAAAAGCTCACTGTTCCCCTGCTGGGTGGAACTCTGGACCTCTTTTGGTTCTGAGTATTGCTCCATTCAAGAGTCATTTACCTTACACAGGCAGATCACTATACTTGGAAGGGTCTTGGCTTCAGTGGGCTTAAGCAGGAAGAGATTTCATAAAGTTAGGAAGGGCCTCAGACCTGCAATAGAAAGGTCCACCTCTGAGGAAGGATGAAGAATTAGCCTTTCAAGTGACTCAAAGGAGATTACAGAAACTTCACCTTGTCTATGTTTTTAAGAAGCTGTCCACATTTTTAGCACCTTTATTCAGTTAAACCTTACACATCTTAAAGTCATCCCTTCTGACTGTACAGTTTAATAACTTATAGTAAATTTATTGAACTCTGTACCCATCATAACAACACAGTAAACATCATAATCCTAATAAATTCCCTTGTGCCCCTTTGCAGTTAATTCCCACTCTGATCACAGCCCCGGGTCACAACTAATTGACTCGCTGTATGTAAGTTTGCCTTTTTGTAAGATTTCCAATAAACAGAAGCATGAAATATGTGATGTTTTGAAAGTGGCTACTCTCATTTAGAATAATGTTTTGAGGCTCATCCACATTGTACCAGGCTCATACGTTCTTTTCTTGGTTACTAAATAGTATTCTGTTGCATGGATACAGTATATTATATTTATCCATTCACCAATTGCTGGATATTCAGCTTGTTTCCATTCCTTGGCCCTGATGAATAATCTTGTTACAAAATGTTCATGTGCACATCTCTACATGAATATATAGTCTCAGTTTGCTGGAACAGAATCTTAGGATGGAAGTGTTGGGAAGTATGGTAAGTTTTTACCTTTTTAAGAAAATGTCAAATTGTTTTCCAAAGCAGGTGTACCAACTAACATTCCTACCAACGATGTGTGAATCTTCTAGTTTTTCCACATATTTTCCAACACCGGTTCTCTCTGTTTTATTATAATTATTTTGATGGAATATGATGTTACTTCATTATGCCTTGATTTTTATTTCCCTATTAACTAATGAGATTGAACATCATCTTGTTTGGTTATTATCCATTTGTCTATCTTCCTTGCTAACATGAGTATGCAAATGCTTTGCCCAGTTTTTATTATGTTGTTTAATTTTTAAATTGTATGAGTTCTTTATATGAACTGAATATAACTCTTATCAGATATGATTTGAGAATATTTTCTCACAGTTTTTTTGGTTTCCTTAGCTGTGTATACAGACATGCAATGGATTTTAATTTTTATGATATTGAATTTTTTTCTTGTATGGATTGTGATTTTGGTGTTGAATCTAAGAACTGTGCCCAACCTAAAGTCATAAAAACATTCTCCTGTCTTGTTTGATACAGTTGAAATGCCTTCATTTATATCTATGGCTCATTTGCAGTCAGCATTTGTAGACGGCGTGAATTAAGGATCTTAAGTCATTTTTATGTGATCATCTAATTGTCCCATACCATATATTAAAAAGGCCACCCCCCCATTAAAGTGGATGCACTGGTTGGAAACAGCTATGCAAAGATTTGCATACTATATTTATTTCTGGATTTCAATTACATCTGTCTATCATGTATCTATCTATATTGTTATATTATGATTTACTATGTTACTATTATTATTTTTAAGTGTTATGAAATGTGATAGTAAAAATGTTCCAATTTCATTCTTTTCCAAAATTGTTCTATGTGTCCTCTAATGATCCTCATGAATTTTAGGACCAGCTTGTCAATTCTCCAAAATATGAAGTGTGCTGGTATTACACTGGATTTATTGTTTGATTTGGGAAGCTCTTCCATCTTGGTGATCTTGAGTCTTTGGCACACTTGTCTCTCCACTTATTCATATGTCCTCTATTTCTTTCAGAAATATCTTGTAGCTTTTGGTGCACAAATCTTACACTTCTGTTCTTAAATTTATTCCTAAGTATTTTATTTCATTATTCTTTCTGGTGCTAGTCCAAGTGAAATTATTTTCTGAAATTCATTTTTGTTATCCATTTCTGCTACAAACATTGACTTTTTTGGTATATTCACCTGGTATCGTCTTTATTATCCCTACTAGAGTTGTGTGCACGTGCACGTGTGTGTGTTCCTTGGATGTTTTCACATATAATTTCACGACACTTCCTAATCAATGTGGTTTTTGTTCCTCATTTGCTCGCTCCCTCCTTTCCTTTCTCCCTCCTCACCCTTCCAAACTGAAGGGCAGAAGAGGAAGAAGAATGGATGTCCTTGTCATTATCCCTGATCTTAGGAGTATTGTGGGGTTGTTCATCTTAACTGCTACCTATGAATTTTCCAGTTTCCTTTACTACACTGAAAGACCTCCTTCTTACCCTTAATGTACTGGGAAATTTAATCCCAAGTGAGCATTTGAATCTGTCAAATAGCTTCTCCGCATCCACTGAGATCCTGTGGAGTTTTTTTGCTTCCTTTATCTTATTCACATGGCGTATTTTCTTTTAATTGATTTTTCAGACACTAAGTCAACTTTGCATTTATGAAATAAATCCTACTTGCGATAGTACTTAATCCTTTTTATTGTGCTATACTCAGGTTTGCTAATATTTGGTGGAAGAGTTTTCCATCTCTATCCACAAGGGGAATATATCTGTCATTTTCCTTTGTGTATATGATCTTTTCTAGCATTGGTAGCAGGGTTGTAATGCGGAGACTGAGTTGGGACAGTTTCCCTTTGCCTCTATTTCCTGGGTCAACTCGTAAAGAACCGGTATTATTTCTTCTGTAAACATCTGATAGAATTCACTAGCGCAGGCATATAGTCCTGGGCTTGTATTTATGGAAAGCTTTTGAGTATTCATTTGAATTTTTATTTGCATTTCCCTAGAATTTTACCCATTTCTTCCAATTTTTTAATTTGCTGACATAAAGCTGCTCATAATGTTGCTTTATTATCATTTTTGCTTTTGTAGGCTTGTTGGTGACACCTTCTCATTCATTCCGACTTGTTTCCTCTCATGGTTCTGTCAATTTTATTGTTTCCAAAGAACTAACAACTTGGCTGTTACAAATCTTTTCCTAAGCTTTTCCATTTCCCACATAACTGACTGCTACTTACACTTTTATTGTGTTCTTTCTTTTCTCTGTTTTTTTGTATAATTTATTCCCTTCCATAAGGTAAACGCTTACATTATTGATTTACGAGCTAGTTTTCTTCTAAACACTAACTTTGCCATCATCCCATCAACCATGTTATTGTTTTCATTTTTTATCTATTCAAAATGTTTCCTAAAATCTCTGCGATTTCTTCCCTGATTTGTGGGTTAATTTCAAAACATTTTCAGATTTCCTTCTGTTATTAATTTTCATTTAATTCTGTTGAATTCTGTTGAGTTCAAAAGACACATTTTGTGATATTAAAGCCCTTCAAATGCATTGAGAATTGTTTCATGGTTAGCAGTTGGTCTGCCCTGGAGACCGACCATATACCTGAACTTGCAAACACAAGTTCTTCAGTGCTGGGTGATGGGCTTGACATCCACGTCACCACAGTCCACGAAGCCAACTTTGCTAGTCAAGTCTGGACAGACTTCCAATCCCCTGTCTAGATTTTCCATAAGTAAACTGATGGTTGATTGAAATTTTCAACTATAATTGTTTTTATTTCCCCTTTGAATTCTATCAATTTTTACTTCATGTGTTCCAGACCTTTATTATTAAGGGCATATACCTTTTTATTTGTTTTCTATCATTTTACTGGTTTTTGTTTGTTTCTCCATGAATGTCTTTTTAAAATTTATACATTTTTAATATTCCATGCTTAATTCCTTTATTGCTCTTCTCCATGACTAGGAATTACAAGATGCATCTTAACTCATAACTATCTACTTCGGGTTAACAGTAATTTATTTGCCCTGGCCTAGGAAACTCTTTTTCTGATTTTTCTTTATCTCATATCTGCACAACTTCAGGTCCTATCATGGGAATGCAGTGTAATGGAAATAACATTGAAAGTGTAGGGCCCAAAACTCAATGGGAAAACCCATTTCTTCAAGAGGGTCCTGGGAAAAGAGTCCTGGTGTACAGAGAATTGAGAATTTCCATTATATTTTTCTTTCTTTTGTACATTTCTTATTTATGTTGATGTTCAGGACTTGGTTTAGTCTTCTGATGTTTAGACTTTTGCCAGATATACTTATTGCATATATTTTCTCTAAATATGCTATGCCGCACCTGTTTAGTAGTACTGTTTGATGAACAAAGATTCTTAATTTTAATAAAGTCCATTTATCAATTCTTCCTTATCATTGGTGTTTTTCGTACCCTTTCACATTAATCTTCATTTACTCAATACCATAAATGTATTTTCCTATCTTTTCTCTAAAATCGTTGTTGCTTTAACCTTTATGTTTGAATCTATAATGTACTGGGAATCTAGTTTTCTGTAGAGGGTGAAGAAAGAGCTGTTCATCTGCTACTCAGCTAGCCAGGCGTCCTTTATCCGACCGACTGCTCCTTTGCCCACCGGACTACAGCAACTGCTGAGTCACTGGCCGGCGATCTTCCATATGCGGGTCTTTTCTGACTGTATTCTGATCCACTTGCCAGCCTGTCTGTCGCGGGGACCACACCACCATTTGTTAATTACTGTGACTCTGAATAAATCTTAGTATCTTGTCATGTATGCACCATTCCTACCTTTGTTGCCCCTGAAGATGTGACTTGCTTCTTTTCAAGTGTTGTTGTGCCCCTTTGGATTTTAGAATCAGTCTGGTAATTTCCACAAAAGTCATTGTTTTGTTTTTATTGGTACATGTTTATGATATATAATGAATATATTCACTGTGGGGATTTGGTACAGGTACACATCGCATCTTAGTCTTTTGTATTTCTCCTTCCTCTCCTCTCTCTCCATCCCCCCATCTCCTTCCTAGCTGGAAAAGGTCTACCTCTCTGTTTCCTACAGTCTTTTATTTTGCTCTTTAAATTATTTATACTTTGAGTTTTCACTGGAACTGTGCTGGTGCTGAATCAGAAGATTAATTTGAAGCACCCTGACATGGTTACATTGCTGAGTCTTCCATACATAAATATCTTCTCTCCCTCTATTTACTTAGGCCTCCTAGCACTTTCCTCAATAAATCTTTTAAGATTTTAGTTAAGGAAGTCTAACATAATTTATTTGGATTTACTTCTATTTTGTTTTAGTATACTATATATTTTGTTGTTTGAGACTGTGGTTTTTAATTCATTTCTATTCGTTGATGTTATATAATAACATAGCTAACTTTTAAACACTAACTTTGCTTTAAAAGCTTGCTAAATTTAATTATTCATTCTGATTTTGGGGAATTCCTTTTTTTAAACAGACATAACTCTGTCATCATCTGTAAATAATGATAGACTGTTCCCATCGAGTGGTTTTATTCTTTTGGTAAGGTCTGGAAGGACTCGATGGAAAGGTCCTACCAGAACAGGCTTTTCTTTGTGATAGTATTTTGATACGAAACACAGCCACACACACACCATTCAGTCTCCTCCAACTCACTTCATAAACTTTAACTCCAATCTTATCCGACTCCGCAGCACATGGGAAAACCACCCAACAAAACTGCCTAATTCTCAGTGCTTCTCACATGTTTTCTATCCAAGTATATCTAATCAAGTGAAATCTCCAGGTTTCTCTCAAAAATTCTGTAAGTGTTTCCTTTTCCTCTACAAAAGACTGTGTTTATTTTATTATGAAAATAAAGCAACAAATAACCACTACCAAGTAGCAGTGAGACAACAGGGAAATATGCAAACTGTACAACCGGTGTCTTTGTGCTGCTGATGGACACCTCGTCCCCCGGTAGGGTGCCACAGTTCACCCCGGACAAGCAGAGCTCATTCTGATGTCTTACTTCTCATCAGTTCTCCCCTCTGTGTCCATAAAGTAAGACAATGGCACACGCAGAGTGGAGGGCTTCTTACCACTCAGGGCAGTCTCACGCCTAGTTAGTGCCAACAAGCACGTCTAAGACAAGGACCTTCAACAAAAAGGGTGCTGCGAACTTCTAAAGTGCAACCAGAACCAGAGAAAAAACTGGATTTTTGAAAGTCAATATAACACTCACTGTTTGTATCACTGTGAGAGAAAAGAGAAAAAATCATGCCATAAAACATCCATTTTTATCAAGAGAAAAACCTTGGGAGATGGATCTACACAAGTCAACAAAGTGAATATATTAAACTGTATTTGATTTGTGATCATTTATTTATATTCAAGACATTCTGGGTTTCAAACTTTCGCTCCTTTGATGCAAGTGACTTTGGCAGCCAGCGAGTGAACTGTAATTTTTCTTCTGTGGAGAAAGCTACTTAATGCTACAGGTCGAGGCAAGCTGGTCTGAGGGGGCAGTAGGGCTGCTGAGATCAAGAGCTGAAACCTTCATACTTCATTCCACTGACGTCTACATTTAATTTCACATAAAGCATTTAATTTCACATAAAGCATCTATTTTTGATATTCTCTAATCTGCAATACATCAGACAAAATCTTTTCTTACAAAAACATCATTTTTGCGTGTGGGGACGCAGGCTACTGCATATTATTCATTAACTTCAATTATCACACCGCATTTACTTCTGATAGAAATGGTTTTCATTTTTCAAGTGAATCTCTTTTGCTCAGAATTCCTTGCCCCAAATGCTCCGTCAAGGTCAGAATAACCCTATAACTAGAGACTCTTCAAAGCCAAGTTTTCTCTGGTGAATGAAACAAAATTTTGTAGTAAGTAATGATCAGACACATTTCAATGGTCTTGAAAATAAATTTTAAATTTAAATTTTAAATTTCTTAATTTGAAACCTTCCATAATATAAATCTAGTTTAGAAAACCATGTGCATCCTTCTAGGTATCTTCCCAAGTGAGTTAAAGATACACCACAATGATCCATGTGCATCCGTGTTTATGGCTGCACAATTGGTAAAGGCTAAATCTTGTAAGCAGCTTGTATGTCTGAACTGACACAGGAAATGTACTTACACACAATGAAGTACTAACTCCTGCACCATAAAGAAACAAGAACTTCTTGAGTCATTTGTCGCAAAATGGATGCGCTTGAGATAACATTAAATAAGTCAGACACGCAAACGTAAATATTGCGTGGTTTCTCTTACACAAGAAACCCAAAGTATAAATAAAGAGCAAAATAATAGATAGATACTAAGAAGTAGGGAGCTAGATCTTTCCCAAAGAGGTGGGGACCAAGAGATGGAGGGAAGCGAGGGAAAAGGGATCAAGAAAGGAACGAAGATGTGCATGTGTCTGTATCAACTCTATACACAGAATGTGAACATTATGCACTGCAAACATGGACTAATAATAATAGTAATAATAAACTCTAACATGATACTAGAAAAATCACGCCATACTTTAACATAGCTGCTTCTCAAAGCACAGAGGGAAGCGCTGAACACGCAGAAGTTAACCAATAGAGCACCCACCATTACTCTCTTCCAAACCCATCAATTCAATAATAAATCTCTGAGTATACCTTATTTATGCAGCTTTTGCTTTTAACTATTCTTTGCTTATTCAAGAAATAAGTGTATCTTAAATGACAAATACGTTGAAGGTAAACATAAGTTACTTAAAATGTGACAATAAATCAATTCGAACATCTTCTAAAGGCCACTCTTTAACTTCATATCCTACCTGAGACACATGTTAAGGGCAGAAAGAACTGCAAAGCAACTCTACTTGCTACTGTGTAGGCTTTGTGGTGTTGGAGGTGGGACAAGCATAAGCTACTCTGTGTGCGTTGCAGGACAGAATGAATGCGCAATGGTCCTGACGCCGCCGGGTTATGTTTTGCACAGTTGGGTTGTTAGGGGGGCAAGGACAGAAAGAAAAAGAGAAAGTGAAATGTCAACAATAGACAAGCACAGGGAGGATAATGTAACTGTTCACTGCACAATTACTCCAACTTTTCCATTGGTCTGAAATTTCTCTATTGGAAAAGACATAAAAGAGACTCCAGGATTGAATTTCTCACTTACCATCCTACTCTGACCACCCAAACCGGGGTTCCGTGGCTATCCAACACCAAAACCTGGCTTTCAGTCACTTGACAAGAGAGACGTGAAATATCTCAGAGACTCTAGAGGCCACATATTTCAGCCACCTGCGTTGAAGCCACTTGCTACACATGACATGGAGTGGTGACAGGCTGACCTCCTGTCCCATCTCCCCAGGCGGGACCTGGAGTCTGATGCAGCTCCTCATTCTGACACCATGCCACACCCCAGCCTGGAGACACTCTGCTCCCTCCCTGTGTGCCTCTCCCCCCACCCATTCCACTATTTCTAACTTGCAAGGTGTGATCAAAAGTGAAGGTTTAAATTTTTAAAACTTACACTAAAAAGCACATTGCCATAGATCCTCCTCAAAATACTTCCCTTTGATTTGAACATACTTTCCCTATCATTCTTTTTTTATATATGTATACATGTTTTTTTGAGGGAGTGGCTGCTGGGATCGAACTCAGGGCCTTGTACTTACTAGGCAAGTGCTCTACCACTTAAGCTAAATAAATCCTCAGCCTACATGGTTTTTTAAAACCTATTTTAAAATCATTCTAAATTTGTAATAAAATTTCAGGAACAACACAAAAATATTCCCACATAGCTTTCACCTAGATTCCCCAGTTGTTAACTTTGTGCATTTGCCTCATCATTGGCTGTCAGCTTTGTGATACTGTAACAAAGCACCTGAGATAAAAAAACTTAAAAGGAGAGAAGGTAGTCAGGACAGTGGTGTATGCCTGTAATCTCAGCCACTCATATTCCATAGCTTTTGCCACTTTTGCTGGAAGTCCTCTTTCCTAGTGTCTTAAGGAGGTGTGATAAAAAAATATGGTGAACACTGTTGCTGAGTGCCATCTGACATAAAGGCAGCTCGTAAAATTATGACACCATGTCCCCATCTACCTTATTCACAGGATCTGACATCACACGCCTTTTGGCTCTTCCTTAAAGTCAAAATGACCATGAAAGGAACACATTCTGAAGGGATTCAAAGGCACTGAGGCAGCCACAACAGTGAAGACCCTCAGGAAAGAGGACCCCAGAGCTGCTGCACAAAGTGGCAGCAACGGTGGGATGAGTGTGTGCAAAGCCAGGGAGAGGATTTGGAGGGGATTAATGACAATGTGTCTTTCACTGCAATAAACATCGTTGATTTAAGTACTCACTACAGCTTTTACCACACCTGCACACCAAACCGCACTGATTCCGTTTCACCTCACAAAAGCATCCTGACACTGTGTTTTACAGGAACACACTCCAGGCCCCAGGCCTTCCTCCTCCTCAGCCGCTGGACTCAAACCTATGGATTCTTCCAAATACACACAGAGGGATGGTCAAGCCCACATGAATCCCACTCTGTGACATCTCCCCTTAGACACTGTCTTTGGGCATCCCGAGGGCTGAATGCACCAGGCTTCCTTGATCCAGCCTCTCTGATACACTGCTAGTCTTTTCGGACTCTCCTTCCCCAGAAACTCCATTTCCCGTTCCGTTCACGCAGCTCAAGAGTGTCACGGGGCTTGAGTGTGGTGCCGGTGGGGATTCCTGAGGACCTCAGGGCCCCAGTTTGGATGATATTTCTCCAGACTCTGGGCATGCTGGCGACACTGTGGACACCCTTGTGTCACCATCCTTTCACTTCCAGAGCCATGTAACACAGCTATCAAGCCTCAGCCCAGCCAAGCTCAGAGATGAAGACCTCACAAGTTGGTCCCAAGATGCTACCACATTCAGTCCTTGCAGTGTGTGCCATGGGAGACATACAGAAAGGCCAACTCCTCTCTCCAAGGAGGACACTCGGGTCCATGAAGCCTGAAGTGTGTCTCCCAATTCTGTCCTCTTCCAAACTCTCCTCAACCTCCTCATCAAATCAACCCTTTTGAACACAATCCTCAGGTCTGCTCTGGCTAAAAACACTATGCTCATCTAAGACCTCACAGAGAAGGATGATCCCCAGGACAGTGCTCAGCGCCTTGGGGACAGGGCACCCCCCTCCTTCAGGACAGGAAGACGCGCCCCCTTGTCAGTGAGGGTCAAGGACAGCTGGCCTCTGCTTTCCTAAAGCAGCCTGGCTTCTGATCTCCCGCTGGCTCGCACTAGAATAAGGGCTGAGCGTGAGTGGAGCTCCTCTTGTCTTGTTTGCTTATGAAAAATATTCAATTACGATCCAGATTTAATTCACGCAGTAATGAAAAGCAAATGATCCCAACCAGCATGTTTGATTTGTCTTGGAAAGAGAGAAACTGCTTCGTAAGAACAAACAAAGTTAAATTAAAATAAGTGACTCTCCTCGGAGGTGGAAATTGAATTTCTCCCAGAAGAAATTCTAAGTATCCATAAAATATTGTCTGACACCAGGAAGACACAGAAAGTCCCGGTACCCGGCAACCCCCAACCAAACATCACACACGTGTATGCATGTGTCTGTGCCAATACAACCATCTGAACACATCCCGCCCAAGGGAGCAGAGCCTGGAGTGTGCGGCGGGCGGCACGGTGGCCACCAGTCAGCGTCGCACGTACCGTTTTTGCAGATGGGGCAGCACTGGTCGGGCTCGTACACCGGGTCCACACACTCCGTCTGGGGACACGCCGACACCGTGCACAGCACCTCCCCGTTGGCCTCGCAGCGGCACCTCTCACAGGGGGATACCTGGAACACAAGCCCGACGGTCAGGTCAAACCTCCGCAGTTCTCACCCTACAAACACCGTATTTTTATCCTTCTAAACGTTTGTGAAGACACTCGAATGTTTTAGGGGTGTTCACAAAAGCACGTGGCCCGGTGGTTTTCCAACTGGGACACAGGTAGGCCGGTGCCCTTAGGTACAAAAGCTCTCAGCTGGGCCAAGGGCTCTGCTTCCCTCTTAGCGCCCAGAGATCAGCTCTGCTCCACGGGCATCTATTCATTGGACATCTGCATGAGCTGTCTTTGGAAGAAACATTTTTATTTAAAAAAAATTAATCAAGTAACAAAGCGCTGATAACCAGCTCCCCCTTATGTGCGCGCACCCCTTTCCCATAGCCCAGCCGGGTCGTCACCCATTTTGGCAAGGAGACCCCCAGGGCTCCCAGTAGGGAAGACTGGGATGGGGAGGTAGGAACAACGGAGAGGCGGTGGCGGCCCTGAGACTGTCCCCCGGGCTGGCCCTTGCCTGGAGCTGCATGAGAGTTGTGTCTTTGATCTCTTCCTATAGTGACCAAATATCCTGGCTAATGTTATTATCCCTGCTTCCAGATGAGGAAACTGAGACCCAGAGGCACCAGGCAAGTTGCCCTCAGCAGACTGATGTTTCCTAAGAGGCTCCGATGTCACCAAGGGATCTTGGGCACCACTGGGGAAGGTTACAGTGATTTTCTAACAATGATTTTCTACATCAGGTTCCAATTTGTCTCTAGATTTTCCTGCAATGCCCCAAATTCTACCCTTTGGAGCCATTCAGATCAAGCACAGTCCCGTTTCTGGAAAAGTTACACAGTGCCTGCCAACCAAAACCTCAAGCAGAGAACAATGCAGTGTGTGGTGTGGATGAATTACTTTCTGGAAAGACGGGGTGTGGGCTGAAACAGGGCAGGGTAGAAGCAGCAGTCAGGGGCAGAAACTAGACGTGAATAATAAAGCAGGAGTGGTGGCACATGCCTGTTAGCTCAGCACTCATGGATGCTGAGGCAGGAGGATCACAAGATAGAGTCTAACCAAGACAACTCAGCTACTCGGCGAGAACCCCCCTCTCAAAACAAAACAAACAAAAATTTAAAGGCCTGGGAGTGGGAGTACAGCTCAGTGCACGGCCCTGGGTTCAATCCCCAAAGGTGCAATAAGTAAATAAATAAATAACAAAGGATATGTGAGGTGTTGTCAAGTTGAGCCCCTGCTTCCCCGGGCCAGGGAAACCCCAGCTGACTCGTGTCACTGTGAGCGCCTGACCTCCTGGCCTCTGGGTCCGCCCTCCCTGCCCGCATGGCATGAGCAGGTCTCACCCACCCAGGCCCTTCCACCACGCTGTCTCAGCATCGGGGCCAGCAGACTGCGCCTGAAACCGTGAGCTGAAACAATTCACTCCTTTAATTTATACGTGTCCGGTATTACGTCCCAGTGACAAGAAAGTGACTAAGACAGTCTCTTTCCACCCTTGATTTTGGGCCCTGGTCACTGATCAGGACTGTCCCCACTCAGACACCCCGGACTGCGCTCACCTAGCAGACACAGCTTACGCTGAGTCCTCGTCCACAAAGCTCAGCGACACGAATCCGCCGAGCGCAGCACACCTGGCTTTGCTCGTGGGCTCTGCTCATGCTGACCCGCCCGCAGCGTGGCTCACACCAGAGGAACCCTTCTGTGCCACAGATCAGCTGACACGCCCCGCTCTAGGAAACGCCCTTTGACGCGACTGGAGACTTCCGCTCCACTAAGCTGCTCACCGAGGCCCCGCCTAGGCCTAACATGGCCCTCACAGCGTAGGAATGTTGCCACATTCAGAAACAAAACAAACGCAAAGCATAGCGCCCCTGAGCCCAGCAGCCAGCCACGCAGCCAAGGACCACGCAGCCATGCTCAGCATCCCCACGTCACACGTGGAAGCTGCCACTGAACTCCAGGCATGGAGTCGGGCACGCAAACTGTGGAGGCCCAGCAGCGCTTCTCAAGGATCCAGGTCCAGCACGGCTCAGTGCCCACCACCAACCCAACACAGCCCTTAGCTCAGCATCCCGCACCTGCTGCGTGCCAGAGCAGGCAAAAACTGTGCTGCACAAAAAGAACATGGCTTCTCCCAAAGGGACGTGAGAATAAAGACATTCTCGGTCCGTTCATTCCAGTGCAGAGGCCAGAGAGATGGACAGCACTTCCACCATTCTGAGGAAAGGTGACAGCAAGGCAGATATCTGGGTGGTAAGAAGACAACAGGGATGCAGGCGGGATCTGGCCTAAGATGATGACGCTGCTCTTCCCCACCCACCCACTGGCTTTCCTGGTCACCACCCTGGCTCTATTTGCAAACAAGAGTGCTTTAAATGCACCCAAGAAATACACCCTCAAACCCAAAGCAAAACGAAAAAGAGCAGACATGGTTGGGGGAATGTTTCTTTCAACAGGGAACAACCATGACTACAACCTGCACAGCGCCGCCTAAGAACAGATGTTAACTCGACGGTGATTAAAGGAGAATGGTGCCGAATTACTTAGACCCTTATAACACTCAGTAATTATAAACAGGTCTCCGTCCTATGCCCACAGGCAGCTAGGATCGCACAGTGAATACAGAACCTACTTCTACACAAGTCAGTAGGAGTGAGTAAGAGAGTTTACATGCAGAACAATTCTTAAATGGAAAATGAGACCTAAAAGAATGAATACTGTTTAAATTCAGAGCCTTTTACATAAACTAAGCGACCTCATAAGACCTAACCATCTCCCGCTTAAAAGTTCCACCACTCCAACAAAGACCACCACAGGATGGCCAAAGGTAGAGAGGTTGAGTTCTCCTTCCTATGTGAGTAGTATATAAGGAGCTTCATATTGCATTGTGTGTATTTTATGTGAAAGAGCGCGAGTGCAATTAGGCGTCTATCTTGAAGGCGGCCTTGGTTCATCCCATTAACTGAGTGTAATCATAACCATAGAAGAATCAAGTTCTGAAATACTGCCGAAAGCTGGTTGAAACTTAATGTCTCTCTTGTCTATGTCTCCAATCTCCTTCCACTGTGGAAGCTAGAAGTCTTTTCCAGATACTTCCTCTTTCTCTTTCCTGTCTACACTTCCCAAGGGTGCTCCCTTCTTGGAGTGTACACTTTTCTCAAATCCGGCTGAACACAGCTTCCTGATCTGTGCTGCCAGGAAAGGCTGTGGCATGGGGGAGAAGCAAGAGATGCTTGTGTCAACGATCTGGGCATCTGAATAGTGACCACCGTTTGCTTCCGATCTGAACTGCTGGTGGAGGCACACCGGATCTTGCTGGTGGGGAGCAACTCCAGGCTGAATGCAAATGCCAACTCAAAAACAGACAAATGGGTGGCATGAAAAGCCCATAGTAATTTCCCAAATAATTGCAATGCTTTCATATACAGAATTAATTTAAACACAGAAAAAAAGAGAAGGATGAGTTAATAGGCTGCAGCATAGATCTCTATCAACTAAAACTACTTAACATAAAGCAAACTCTTCTCCCCATCTCGCTATTCCTTTTGTCAGCAGAGATGTCCCAATTATTCTTCTAAGGTGGGGATTCTTTGACTCTGCAATCAGATTAACATGCAAACAGAGAAATATTGCAATCTGGTCGGCCTCCTTCCTTTTTATCTCTTTCCCAATCCTTCCCTCCTTGAAACTATTTTAGTCCTGGGGCCCCCAGAAGTTGGGGATAACAATGCCAATCTCTGAAGTCCCCAATCCCAGTATTTTGGAGAAGAGAGGCAAATGTGGCCACTTGATTTTGAATTCTCAGTTTCCAAAACTGTAAGCTAAGTAAATCTATTTTCTTTGCACATTCTCCAGCCTAGCAATTTTGTTATAGTACTGGGAAACAGACAAGTACAGGACTCTATAAATATCGACTAGGTCCAGAAAGAAGTGGTTTGTAAAACAAAAGCTGAGATTAACTTGCACATCAGATGAGAAAAACCATAAAAACTGAAACCCAAAGGGCTACCCAACAGTTAACAGTGCCCCAGTGTTAGGTACCCACATCTGAGGAAAGAGGGAGTAAAGATAAATCTCTCAACTTGGTAAATCAAGATTTTTACACTTAATCCACAAATGAAATAAAGGATATAAATATGGTATAAATGCCAAAGAAGAGACTGTAAGGAAGAGGCCTGATGGTGTGGAAATCAAGTAGGTAAATGCAAGATCTGAAAGCAGAACTTAAGACTGTTTCTAACTTTGAACCTTGTACAGCAGCCACAACACGCTCTATTTCCTGTGTTCTAATCCAGAGGTCCCAAATCCTATTGGCCGGTTCTGGTTTGTGGCCTGCGAGGAGCCAGGGTACACAGCAGGAGCAGAAGGGAGGCAAATAAAGGAAACTTCCGCCATGTTTCAAGCCACTCCCCACTGCCACACAGCTGCATCTCGGCTGAGCTCCCCTCCTGTCAGATCAGAGGAATCAGACTCTTACAGAAGCACGGTCCCTGCTGTCAACTGTGAATGCAAGAGGTCCAGATTGTTCTCCTTGCAATCATCCAAAACCACCCCTGACCCCGGGAACAAATACCTTCCATGAAACTAGTCCCTGGTGCCAAAAAGGATGGGAACCACTGTTCTAACTCTCTGCTACTCTGTCAATGCTTTCTTCAAACAGCTAAAAAGTTATGCTGAATAAGCAAAGATTCATATTTTCTTACTTATGCAACTAAAAAATTATGTTTAAGTTACAAATACAAAAGATACAAAACACAGAGCGCAGATTGGAGGGGGCAGCGTATGGGACCCACAGTGATAACAAAGGAACAGGCCCCAAATCACATCCCTGCCCACTCCAACCTTCTGTGGTTTACCTGCCACAATCCTTTCTGCCATCTTAAGAATCTTGCGTTCTTAAGTGACAAAGAAGGACATCACACACTCCCTCCAAACACTCTGGAAGGGTAAGAAGATGACATATGAATACACCAAGAGAAACTAAAAATATGGCTGAGAATGTCCAGTGCTAAGTGAGCAGCACAAATTCAGATCTTCCAAGGCTGTGGAATCACTGCAGAGAAAGAACCAGAGGATGGCTTGGTGAAGTGGGGAAGGCTGAGGCAGGTGGAGAAGGGAGAGGGCTGTGTGGACCAGGAGATGAAGGACTAAGATGAGTGTCTAAAGATGAGCTGCCTATTCCAGGCTGGCTGAAGTTAACTCTAAGTAAAGGTGCAGCTGCAGATGAGGCTTTGCAGCTCAAGAGGGAAGAGACTGGGGATGCGTCCTGTGCACTCAGTCACAACTCTGGCCACCTTCTGGCCACCAGGACAGGAGGTTTCTAGTCCGCCCCCAGCAAGAGCAAGAGTCACAAGAAGAGCTGCTCCCAAGTCAGGCAGCAGCATGGTGGACTTGTTACTTTGCCCCGCTGAGCCTTGGTGTCCTCAAATAAAAGGAGAAAGAGAGCTGGGCACAGTGACACACACCTGTCATCCCAGGACTCTGGAGCAGCAAGTTTGAACTCAGCTTGGGGAACTTGGCAATTTAGCAAGACTCCATCTCAAAATAAAAAGTATAAAAGGGATGGTGATGTAGCTCAGGGAAAAGGCCATGGGTTCAATCCTTGGTGTCTCCCTCTCGCGCGCGTGCGCGCGCGCACACACACACACACACACGCACGCACGCACGCACATGGCACTGGAAGGTATCTGAGAAACCAAGCAGGGTACCGTCCCAGCAGTGCACTGTGCTGTCCCTCAGGGGACACCTGGGTGCAGGTCACGGCGTGCACTGCAGTGTAAGAGTGCATTATGGGCCAATTCTGCCCCTGACTGGCTGTGTGACCTTCAGCAAGTTGCGTGGAACTCATGCCTCTGTCTCTTATCTGGAAAATGGAGATGGTTAAGTAAATTAAGGCTCATGACATGCTTAGGTCCTCAACAACTGTGAGTATCAGTGGTTCAGCAAGTGGAGAAAGTGGTCCAATCATCCTCAGTATTTGTGTGGAACTGGTTCTATGATCCACACAGACATCAGAATCCTTGAGTGCTCAAGTACCTTGTATACACGGCATGGCATCTGCCACACATGTGTTCCTGCATGGTTTAAGTCTTCTCTACATCACTTGTAATACCCAATACAATGTCGATGCTATGGAAATAAACAGCTGTTATACTGACTTTTTTTTTAGCCTTTTCAATCCACAGCAGGCTGAGCCAACAATATCATGTCTAGCTTGAGTTTCTCTCCAGCTGGAGTCTTCTGGCCCAACCTCCCACCTCTGCCTAGTATCTGGGAGAGCAGGCCTGACGTAGAACAAGTCACTAATGGCCTTCACTAATGTGAATCTGTAAAAGCAACAGTGAGGTTTTCCAAAGAGGAACTGGGTGTACCCAGCACTTCTTGGGAGGGAATTTTACATCTCAAGAGTCCAGGTCTGCAGGCTCAACCATAGAACAGAAAGAAGATACGACTGAAAGCATTCAGGGGAAGGGGCACCATCTTGGTGTTGGAGAGCTGGGCCTGGGGGTGGGAGGAGGAAGGACGAGGGCAAGGGCAAGAGGTCACATGCCATGGCTCCTGCTTGAGTCCACCTGGATGGTGGAGGGGGCTGTCAGAAACACCCCACTAGGTGTGGGGGAGCTGAGAATTTAAGGCTGGTGCTATGTTTGCCTGGATAAAGGCTGGAGACCCAGAGGCTTCTGGGAGGAACCGGCCTTCCATGTGGTGCTGGGAACCCCAAGCATGAGAGAAGCCGAGTGTTCTGAGAGGTCACTGCCCATCCCTTCCTGGGTGCAGAACACAGACTGGTGTGCTGGGCCCGTGATCCTGAGGGGTTTGGGCTAAAGACACAGGAGAAGGTAAAGACCCTGACCTCAAGACAGGTGTGGCGGGGCACATCTGTCATCCCAGCATGCTGGAAGGCTGAGGCAGGAGGATCATATGTTTAAGCCCAGCCTGGGCAATCTAGAAAGACCCTGTCTCAAAATTTTAAAAAATAGATAAATAAAAAGGTTGGGGATGTAGCTCGGTGGAATGGCCCTGGGTCTCAACTGCTGGTACCAAAAACAAACGAACAAAGAAAGAACCCCAACACCGGGGGCCATAAGGAGGTCCATATTCACAGCTTATAGTGCCCCCAGGAAAACGCAGGACCTGTGGCACTGAGCGTAGTGGAGAAGGTGCCCCTCCAAGGCCACAACATTATAGAGCTCTGCTCAGCTGGACGAATGAACAAGCAGCAGGAGGCACTTTCTGCGGGGAGAACGCCTCAAACACCCAGGAGTCACCCAAAGGCAATGGGACACCATAACCCTGCAGCCAGGGCCTCCCTCAGCAGACCAGAAAGCCGCCCGCAGTCAGGGGAGCCAGGCAACCTGAAGACTTGTTCTAGAACCGTTTCCACATCCGGATTCCACAGTCTTTGTTCTGGCTCGCACCCCAGGCAGGGCCCAATACGGAAGTCATCAAGGTCCCTTCTAGGTCCACAAGGACAACAGATCGGCTTCTAAGAACCTGGAACTATGGGTCCTCCTGCGTCTGCCTTCCCAGAGCCGCTCTGAGAGGAGCGAGCTCCCAGGACAAGGACTCCGGTCCACTCAGCACCTGGCCACTGATACCGATTCTCCATTAACAAGCAGTCAGAGCTGGGAGTGGTACTGCTGGCCTGTAACCCCAGCACAGTGCGAGGCTGAGGCAGGAGGACTGCAAGCTCGAGCCCAGCCTGGGCAATTTAGTGACTTAGAGAGTCCCTGTCTCAAAATAAAAGCATAAAAAGGCCTGAAGATGTAGCTCAGTGCAAAGACATCCGGTTCAGTCTGCAGAATTGGAAAAAAGTGTAGTCAGCCTGCACGTGCACGTAGACCAGGGGATCCTCCTGCTCCGGCTGCCCTGCTTGCCACCTGTGAGGGGACACACAGGTCTCCGCCTTCTTTTCCACAATCCCCCTGGGGCCACGGCTCCTCCCTGTCCTGCCCCCACTTTCTATCTGGATGTAATCTTCTCAATCCTGCCCCCCGCAGGACTGGGTCACACAGTGTCCCCAAGGTCCCGAGGGCTGGCAGGTGGCCCTGCTGTCCCACGTCCTTCATCCACCAGGGTGCACACACATGCACACGCACACACACACATAGCTGCAGCTGGCCCATAGCTGCTTCAACAACCCCACCACAGGAAGCCAGAGAAAGTCCGAGGCAGGGAGCCGGCTGCCAGTGCCCTTCAGGACAGAACGATTCTGTCTTCTTGCTCTGTCTTTCCACGCTCGTCAGAGAACAGCTTTGCCCACAAAGGGACTTAATTAAGAACTGTCCCCACGAGTTATCAGCTCCTGAGTGTCAGGAGGAAAACAACTCCTGGACGGCACCACAGACTCACAGCACAGTGCGCTGCTCTCTGCTCGGGTGGGCACAGCCAGCAGCTCCGCCTTCTTCTGCTGTAGCCTGGGGCAGACTGCGCGTCCTCCGCCACTGAATAATTCCCTCCAACTAACACCAGCAATCAGGAGCCGCTGGGCTGAGTGCAAGGAGAAACTCCCGGCACTGTTTACGTGGTGCATTTATTTGGTGGCAAAGAGCCGAATAGCACCCAGGCAGAGTGGTGCACGCCTGTCATCCCTGCTTTCTGGGAGGCTGAGGCAGGAGGACTACAAGTTCAAGTGCAGCCTGGACAAATGATCAATTCAGTGAGACGATCTCAAAATACAAAATAAAGAAAGAGCTGGAATGTAGTTTAGTGTGAAGGTCTTAGGTTCAATCCTCAGTACCATAATTGATCAACCAATCAGTTAAAAAAAAAAAAAAAGGGTTAAGAATTTGTAGAGATGAATAGTTCAGAGGAGCAGGAGGAAGAGCCTTGTCTGTGTTGCCCAGACCTGGTGACCACGCTGGACCCTGCCAGCCTGAGGACAGTCACACTGTGTGCACCAAGAAGCGTCCTGTAGCTTTCCGCACCTTCTCTGTGGTAGACAAGGGTGCAAGCCTGTCCCTCGTCAGGTCTGGGTGTGACACAGGACAGAGGAGCAGAGTCTTATCTGGGGTCAGGAAGGGGGCACCCGCCGCACCCCGCTGCTCTGCTGGCAATGGGCCCAGGTCCCCAGAGTGTCATTATCAGCAGCGTGGGAGCATTACCAAGAGGGGCAGTGCAGCTGCTGACACTAAATGATTAATACGAGTAGAGCCAGGCACAGCGGTGCACATCTGCCATCTCAGCATTCTAGGAAGCTGAGGCAGGAGGATCGCAAGTCGGAACCTAGCCTGTGCAACACAGCAACTTACCAAGGCCCCGTCTTAAAATAGAAAAAGGGCTGGGAATGTAGCTCAGTGCAAAAGCCCGACCCTCAATACTGAGGAGAAAAAAAAAAAAGGAGCAGACACATGCTTGAAATTAAAGGTATTTAATAATAGATTGAAATACTGAGATATCTTTGTCAAAGGCACACAGAATTCAAAAGTAAAATACAAAAATGAAATTGTTTTTAAACCTGGACAGAAGAAAAGCAAAGACAGGATTCAGAAGAGCAGCCGGCTCGGGACAGCCGGAGGGGCCTATTCACTGCTGTGCTACCCTGCGCCCTACGGGTGCCAGGCAGGAGGGACTATGACCTTCATTATGCCGCGGGCAGCAGCAGGCACCATGCAGACGAGCACGTATTTCAGCGCGGGCCTAATGCTGAGCTGGACCCGGCACCCTGTCTCCAAGAACACTTGCAAGTATTCCTGCCTTCACAGTTTCAAATTCTCAACTTCAGCTTCAGGGGGAAACAAACCGGCTTCCCCAGGCACAGACCGCTGGGCCACCCACTGCCCACCAGGCCTCTCTGGGCGCAGCAGAGTCCCAGGCCAAAGTGGACAGCCACTGGTCTACGGGTTTGTGCCCAACAAGATTTACTTGCTTCTGCAATCAGTTTCCTTCTCGAATGCATCCTGTGATTCGATTTGAAGTTCTTCCCGGAGAGGTTTTTTGGAAGCTGTATTTTTTTTTATTTTTTAACATGGAGTCTTGCTATGTTCTCCAGGCTGTTCTAGCACTTCTGAGCGCCAGTGGCCCTCCTGCCTCAGCCTCCCAAGTACCTGGAACTACAGGTGCTGCAACACTGTGCATGGCTTATTTTTTGAATTCACTAATTAATTTACGTATACATGTTTGTAGCACATAATGATCACATTCCTCATGGGGATCTGGTACATATACATAACACGTCTTAATGGCTTTTCTTTTTTAAAAAATGCATCTGTTCAGGCTCCTTCCTAAGGACGGGTGTGCTAAATACACAGATAAGATCAGCACTTGTTTGCCGCGTTCCTTGAAGATGGTCTCTTAGTGCACCATGCTCCTTCCTGTTAACCTGACAGCCGAGATCAGCCTGGTACCTTGTTCTGAATGTGACGTCTTTGCTCTCCGATGCCTCTGAATGCCATTCTTCTGCCCAGCTGCTGAGCAGCCTCACTGTGACATGGTGGATGCAGACACACACTTTCACTGGTCTTTCTTTAGATTCGCTGGCTTCTCTCAATCAGAATGTCTCAGGCACTATCTCTCGCTTTCTCCCGTATTGTCTGCTATCGCCGCTGGAGTTCTAACCTGGTCCGTGCTAGGTTTTCTCACTCTCTCCCACACGCATCAGACACCCTGTTCCTGGGTCTGCCCAGACACCCCGTTCCTGGGTCTGCCCGCGCGCCATGCTCCACGCTGGATCCCCTCTCCAGGCCGAGCTGCCGGTTCCCTACATCGCTTCTTCAGCAGTTCCTAATCTAATCTGGGTAGACCCACCACTGGGCAGCAATCTCCATGAGAATCACACACATGAATCACACACGTTGTGCCTGATTCTTCTTCAGAGCTCACTAGGGCTCGGGATATATTTCTGTTCTTTGCCTATGTATTTTATCCCAGTGCTGATTTCTTCATTCATCTTCAATGTACTCACCCTGCACCCCAGAATCTGGGTCTGGCCCTACTACTTCTGTCTCAGCTTATGAGGTCCTCACTCCTCATGTGCAATTTTAATTTGCAGGACACAGTTCTTGGAACACCATTTGCAGTGGAGGGCACCACCCAGGTGGGGTACAACCCCGTGTGTGTCGGCCGAGGTCGGACTCCTTTCCAACACTATCCCACGTGGGTAGCTCAGACCACCCTGGGAAGCACAAACGGGGTTCCACAGACAGAGGATGGTATGTGTGCAAGAGCCTGGAGCCACTCGGAAGAAGCAGAACAAGTCTGTTCCCCCGCACAGTGCTGAGGGGGGCTGCCTGCACAATCCCACTGCCAGACAGATTCTGATCCAGTTCTCTCTCTGTGGGGCTCTGAACTCCTCATGCACCCTGTTTGGCCCCCAAAGAACCAAGAGTTCAGGCACCAAGGACAGAGAAGCTCCCGGGCAGCTTCGACTTCCAGACGGAGTTTGCTGTATGCATTATAACATCCACTTTCTAGGAATTAGTTTTTCTCATTCTCCTCGCATCTCAACTGTCCTTTTCATGAGATGTTGCTAGAGTGTTGATTTTTTGTGTTTTATTTTGTTTTTTTGGTTTGTTTGTTTGTAAGACCAGGAACTGAACCCAGGGCCTTCACACTAAGCATCCCCAACCCTTTTTTATTTTTCAATTTGAGACAGTCCTGCTAAATTTCCCAGGCTGGGTTTGAATTCTCGATCCTTCTGCCGCAGCTTCCCAGACTGCTAACAAGGGTGTGGCACCACACCTAGTTTACAGTTCGGATTTTCCACATTCCTTAAAAACCCAAGTTAAAGGCCTGGTCCCCAGTGTGGTGCTACTGGGGGGAGGTGGAACTCTGAAGAGGTGGCCTGTGGGGAGGCCCTGGACTCACCAGGGCTATGCCTGGAAGGGACTGTGGGACCTTGGTCCCTTCCTCTCATTTTCGCTCCTTGGCTCACGATGGCAATAGGTTTCTCCGCCACCTGCTGGCGCCATGGTGAGCCACCTCATCCAGATCCAGCTCAATGTGGCCAACACATCATGGACTGGGGCCTTCGTGACTCTGAGCCAAAGTCAAGCATGCCCATCTACAAGTCAAAGTCTCAAGTATTTTGTTACAGTAACAGAGAGCAGACGGACACAGCTGCTTTTTACAAGAAGCAGATCCTGTGGATTTTGTAAAAGGGGTTTCAGGCTGTCCTCTGTCTCCTCAGCACAAGCACAGTCTCTTCACGTTTAGAGCTACACCTCTGCCAATGCTGCCAATGTGCAGAGCTGCAGAGCATTTTAATTTTCAGGCCTCGTGCTTTTCCTCCAGCCTAGCACCTTGAGGAGAGCTTGCAGGGCCATGGCAGACGCCTGACAGCATCCTTCTCCAGAGCTGAGAGACAGTCTCTGTCCTGGCTGCTACCCAGCACTGAACAAAAATAGAACGAGAATCGAGACCAGCTGGCAGGGTGTCAGCCTTGGAGCAGATGAGCACTGAGCAGGATTCCAGCAGCCAGGTCGGAAGAGCAGGGGGAGGATGATCAGAGGTGCATGGCCTGGGTGGAAAACCCACTCCCACTCGCAACCCTGAGATCGGAGACAAACTCTTGTCATCCTTAAAGCATCTGCCTCAGTACCTGTCCACCTGTCTAAAATAAGCTATCAAAAAGAATTTAAAATATACATACACAAAGAAACGATACAACAGAACTAACAAAAATGACCGTCAGGAACAGTTCAATAATGATAATAATAGTAATAATAAATGAGTGGCTCCCGGTTGTGTACCCCACCAAAGCCTGTACCACACCCCTCACTGCACCTCCTAAAGGGACCTTTTGCTTCCCTGGCATCTCCAGCATCCGGCCCAGGGCCTGGCACTTGGGATTCAAAATATTTTGACCAAATAAATGCAAAAATGATTTTTCTGCTAGAACTGATCATATTTGGAGATACTATGTGAGTTGGAAATGCTTTATGGAAAAACCTGGCTCCATAAAGCCAGTCCCCCGACGACATGGGTGCCCGGGAAGGTCCCACACCAGCACACTGCCACCTCCCCTGAGCTGCAGGCTCCTGTGGACGCACTAGGATCAGACCGCTTCTGTCCATTCAGAGCTTCGCAGGTCCAAACTGCACTCAGTGCACCTCCTTTACTTCTTTTATGTGAAAGAGATGCAGGGTATCTCCTACTTCCTACCACCAAAAACTTGAACTGGCTCTGTACATCGTCCCAGGAGGCACAAGAGGAAGTGGACAAGGACTCACTCTGGTCACTCTCTGAGTCCCAGCAGCTCTCTCTTCCCCCAGCTGAAAGGAGCAAGGACCTGGTGACCTCAGACCTCCTCTGAACACTGACTGGCTCTGTAACTGAGAAGAAGCCACCAGATGTATAAGGTGAAAGTTCAAGTCCTGTATCTACAATCCAGGAACACGCCTGCCAAGGCAGGGTGCGGTCAGCCGGAAAAAGAACACCTTCCCCGAGGTGTGGCACAGCTCAGCTCTGACGGGCGCCTGCCATCTGGGCATCAACCCATTTCCACAAGGAAAGATGAGCCGCCTACCTGCATGAGCCTTTGACATGAACCGTTCATGTGTTAGTTGGTGGCGCCAATCAAACCTGTGTCTTAGACACTGTGAACTGGGGTGCAGGGCTGCAGGGCAGACCTGGCTCTCAGGCCCCAGTGTGGACCCAGTATCTGCTGCCTCCCAAGTCCCGCCCACATGGGGAGGTCCAGCAGCCTGGGCACTGTCTGCTGGACAGCTTCCCCAGCCCTCACAGAACACCCAGGACTTCCGGCTATAATTCTCATTACAATTCAGTATTCCATACATCAAAGAGTATAGATATTTATATTATATTAGAAGACTTGAATCCAATAGGATATAAACCCACATAAACACATGCTTAACCAAACGGATCTGTCATTTGTTGGACACGCATACAGGTCAGGTGCTCCAAGCCTGTACAAGGCTTCCTTTCTCCAGGTACCCGGATCAGAACGCCACCCTCTCTGCCCCAACAAATGCTACTTCATCAGCATATGGGCATGGAAATACAGCAGAAAAGCTGGACATGCATGATTTTCAGAGTCCAACAGACCAGGATGCAAATCCTAGCTCTGCATTTACTAGCTGTCTGATCTGCATCAAGTTACTATTTAGAACTCTAATTTTTTTCTCTTTTAAAATAAAGAAAACAACACCAACTCATCATCTAGTTGTACAAATTACCAAAGGGAAAAAGGCCAATGTATTAACAATACAGGATAAATACTGGTCCTTTCTGCCCACTATATTAAAATGACAGGATAAATATTGGTTTCTTCTGCCCATTAAAAAGGCTAAACTTTTTCTTCCATGAATTCCATCATTCTTAGACACCAAAAGTAGAGCATGGCAATAAAAATTTTTACAGTGTCTTATCCCTAACCTGAGTTGGGACTCATTTGAAAAATCTGAAGAAGCCACATCGACTTTTCAAAAAAAAGTTACTATTCCCTTAAATTGTAAGATCTTATTTTTTAAAAATCCAAGCCAGCAATAGTTCATCCATTAGACTCACTTGAAGAGAAGAGCATCAAGCTCACAGAGATTTATTTTGTTCTGTGAAGGTAGATAATTATAGCATTATTTTTGGTTAAGTCACATCAGCCAAAAGAATATAAATGCTATTAGACTGAAATCACACAATTAATCGTGTCTTTCTCTTTATTGGCCTGCTCTCAAACTGCAATAAAGATCTATTTACACAGAGCTTTTGGTTCTAAATTTCATGTCAGAATATTTGTTCATTGATACAAGTCTAGAAATGAGGTTTTTTTGATGGAGTGAACGGCCAGTCGGATCCTGAAGCCACCTGTGGGTGACGGCTGGTTTAGCTCGGCAGTCCCACTCAATGCACCCACAAGAATCTTTCCTGCTTTCTCCCTCTCAACAGTTCTCAAGCTCTGAAAGACTGCCTATCCCAGCAGCACTAATTGTTCATTTTCTGTTTTTCTTCAAAGTCTTCTACAGTTGCCAAGCAGAGCTTCAGACTAGCTGTGATGCCAGCGTGGATGCCCTGATTTGTATCATCCTTACCAAAAGCCAAGAAATGTGAACTTTCCACTTCCTTGTATGGCCTCATTTCATACAGCTATCTAAATCCCAGGGGGTCCTATATGGACCTTGAAAATGAAGTTGCAGATTCCCATTCCAACCTTCAGAGTCCCCCAAGAGACCAGAATTCCCATGACAGGAAAAACAAGCATTGTGTCGTTCCAGATAGAAATATTAATGGATTTCAAATTTGGTTTGCTCCTGGACTAGATGATAATCATCAGGGGTGAATTTCAAACTGCTCAACACAAGCCCACAGTCACTCCGGGTTAGCTGTGAGATGATATGTGGTCCATTCACAGAAGGAATAAGAAGCGCTCCTGAAGCAGTACTCAGCCTGGAACAGACACGGGACCAGAGGAGCATGGTGGCCCTCAGTTGTGCTTATTTGGCATTGAGTTTATCATTGCTCACTCTGGGCCTTCTCAGGCACTTCCTTCCTTCTGATCCTACTTGTCGATGGCTCTTTCCACACACTGCAGTGCTTGTATTGCCCATTTCTACCAGGTCAACTCTGGCCACGTCACCCTACTTTATATGCTGCACCATGTTTTTCCCAGATTCCTACGTATGTCAAAGTCTAGCTCCTAATTCCTCAGAACGTAACAGTTCTTGGAAATAGGGTCATGAAAGAGGTAAAATGAGGTCAGGAGAGTGGATTCCAACCAAGTATTACTGCTGTCTTTCATAAGAGCAGGAAGCTGGCGGCTGGGGGTATAGCTCCCTGGGAGAACACCTGTTTAGCATAAGCAAATCCCGCCCATTCCTAGCAGTCCCTAGGAAAAGATAAACAACAGGAAATTTGGATACAGACATGGAGGGGGAAGAAGATGTACAGACACATGGCCACCAAAAGCCAAGGAGAGAGGCTCAGAAAACAGGAAGCCTGCACGCATCTCGATCCAGGATTTAGGGGCAACAGATTTCAGCACCTAGAGCAACCCAGGTTTCGGTATGATGTCACAGCAACCCCAGAAGATAAATATTCTCCAGGAAGCAGGAAAGGCATGGAATATTATTCACTTACAAAACCACATATAAACCAACAAACAAGCTTCCTGTTCAAAGCTGGATGTCTGCTGGTGGAAGCTGAAGGACAAGACACTTGAGAGACAGTGGGAAAAATTCTAAGTACTTCTTATTAATTAATTCTGTACTTTTGCTAGTACATGTTTGCAGTACATCATGATTACATTTATGAGGGGGAGTGTGAACTAAGTACTTTCTACATCCATGAACAAATTGAATGACAACCATCCCTCAAGGAATGGGGTATTATTCTTATTATTACTCCCAGCTACTTGCAGCTTATTTTGTTGAGAAGTGGCACAAGTTGGTAGAAGTGACATCTCCTACTAACATGTGGCAGAGATCAACCAGGTGGTAAGGAATAGGACGGTTTTGTTTTATTTTGTTTTGTTTTTGTGAAAGTACTGGGGATTGAACCCAGGGCCTTTCCATTGAACTATATTCATACTTTTTTTTTTGTTTTAAGTTCGTGTCCCACTAGTTACTAAGTTGCCCAAGCTGGGTTCAAACTTGCAAACTTCCTGCCTCGGCATCTCAGAATGCTGGTGTTACAGGTGTGTGCCACCACGTCCAGCAGAACAGGCATTTCACTGGGCAAAAGTATCCAGAGAGAAGAAGAAGGGACAAGTTTGGAATCTGCAGAAAAGCAACAGAGAAGGTGGCAAGAAAATATGTGCCAAAGCCAGAAGTGCAGGAAGCCTTAGAAAAGCTGCCCGCTCCCAGAGCCAGAGCCCAGCACACCACAGGCCCGGGGCCATGTCTGGAGTTCCACTGCTGCCCACGGCAGACACGCAGAAGAGCTCCAGCCTCCTTGCTCAGCAGCTCACAGCAGACCTCCGTGGAGCCCAGCGCCTCTTGGCGAAGTGCTTCAGGTGCCCCCTTTTCCCACTAAGGTAAATGCTATTCCAAGCATGACTCTCACATCCCACCATCTCCATTTGAATGATTCTTCTCAGAGATGCTCAAAGCACTTCAGACAGAAAATGTTTTCCTTTTTCATTTCCCAGCTACCTTGTGCTTTGCAAACTACAGACTACAAGTTCTTTCTCTGAAGCTCAGAGTTGTTAACAATGGCTCAGTCTCAGCATTCCGACAGACCTCCACTACTGCAGCCCACAAACCTCACGGATCCACAGCCAACCCTACACCCTTCCACATCTGTGCCCTCCACACACCGCCACAGGATCGGGGCTACGTTTCTGCATCGCAGGAAACAAAACAGAGACACTACAGGGCTCGCACAAAGCCACAGGCGAACTAGGAGATGCCTAGCAGGTACTAACAGAAAGGACAAACACGGCACCACACAATCCAAGCCTTGTATAGTTTAAATATTATACAGGAAAGTACATAATAAAGAATTAGAAAAAAGTTTGCAACATTCACACGTGTGCTTCCTAGTGTCTGGTAATGAGTGCATGGAAGTTAAGAGAGACATGTCACTTGAGGATGGGAAAGGCACATACACTCTAAGACAGTTTTACCAGCTGGCAAGATGGTATTCTTTCCAATCTCCCTTCCGTCACTATCATCTCTGGTACCAGGGGTTTGAAAACACATCATGTGTCTACTAACAGGAATCAGGTAACAGATTCCGCATAAGCAAAAGCAGTTGCAAGGCTTCTAGTCCTTGGCAGTGAGTTACAAAACCAGCAGTCTGAATTCTTCCCTGGACCTGTGATCCAGCAGATGGGGGATGACTCGGAGAATTATCTGGACTCCTAAAGCCAACATGATCACAATTCCTCAGCTTGCTTCATGGGACCGTTCTAAAAAGGTCTACAGAACTCTAAACACTGCAAATGCCAAATGCTATTAATTAAAAATCTATGGCTTAGCTTTGATCTTATGAGTTTGTCTTATGCACCCAGAATTTGAGAACTGATTCATTGCAGCCTATAACCCAGACCCAAATGAAAGCCTCTGGGCCAAGTAGTCCCCAGAGGTGCCTTTAGCCTGTGCTTTATTGTGCTGCATCCAAAACATCTGGAAAAGTATCTGCCAGGCTCTCCAGCAGGGAGAGTTCCTGACTGGGAAGGTACTTTGTAGGCCTGGTTCGTGTGAGATTCTCATCCAAGTTGTCTTCCTGCAGAGGGCTGAGGCCAAAGACTGTCATAAAATACTGTGTGCCTGGAGCTCTTCCCTGCCAATGAGCCTGGGCGATAGCTGGTCCCTTATCTCATGTCAGAAGATAGAAAAGAAACCCAGACGGACATGTGCTTTCTTGGACAGCGACCAAGGTACAATAGAAACCCGTTTCCTGACTCTAAATCCCGGCGTCTTCCCACACTCTGTGCAACATCTTAACACTGGGTACCGCACTGCTAGCTCATTACGGTGCCCTTCACATCCCGGGCCCTGGGGTCCTCCGATCTCATGGGTGATCCCTAAAGGGCTCCTCCGGACCTGCCTTCCAATCTCTGCCTGCAGAGCTTAAGGATTCAGGATGCCCTCTGCAGGCGGAAAAAAAAAAAAATCTCTGAGATGCTAAATCAAAAGGCAGGTGCAGGCAGGCAGGAGTGCAGACCACCTCAGAGAGTTGGGAAAGCTGAACGGTGCGCTCCCGAGGCCCTTGGCCCAGAGCTTACCCAGGCCCGGCGCATGCGTGCTGGGCAGCACGTCCATGCAACCCCACAGTGGTTGGGCTTGTGCTTCAAGGGAGTGTAAGAGTTAAAGCAGGAGCTGAGGAGAATGGTTAGCAGGACACAAGAATCTGCTTCCTAGTAGCTTCACTGCCTCGAGGCAACTTATTTAGATGCTCTGTGTCTCAGTTTCCTCTTCTTCCTAAAGTGGAGAGGATAATCTTCTAGCTGAGTAAAAGCTGAACCAAACTGAAAAACGCAGCCGGAAACCCTTCACAGGGACGAGGAAATGGCCAGGGCCACGCACGTTACTACTCTTAAAACCATAGACCGGGCTTCTTGATTCTGCTATCCACTAGGATTTGGCACCCAACGTGCAAATGCTTTCTCCTCATTTTAGTTTTTAGGGCATTTGCATGATACTGTGAACACAGAAGGAAATGGCTTCTTTCTACGAACGGTCTCCCTTAATTAGCTATTAGCTGAAGAACACATCCCAAGCGGCGTGGTAAATTACCCTGTTTGAAAACAGGCTGAGCATTTCACCAACGCCACTGTAAATTAGGACCCATAAATCCACGTGGAAAAGTACAGCCAGTAACTGCGGGAGCCGCTCCCTCCGGCGCCGCGGGCTTCCCGCTAAAGGAACCCCGTTACAGCGAAAGCCGAGGGAACCGCGGGCGCTGGCTGCAGCGCTCTCCGAAAGGTCGAGCCCTCGGCCCCGGAAGGGAGGGCGCGCTCCGGGGCGGAAGCACCGCGCGCCCCACCCCCAGACCCGCGGGGTCCACGGCCCACAGCCGGTGGGCGCGGCCCTGGCTGCTGCAAGGTGGCTGGGGGAGGGGCGTGCGCTCTTACCACGAACTCTTCCAAAGTCTGGTAGGTCTGGCCGCGGAACTCACAGTAGTTCTTCCTCTCCTTGCACTGCGGACAGCACTGGCTGGTGTCGACGTGGATGCAGCGCGGGTGCAGCCGCGGGCACTCGGGCTGCGCGCACAGAGGCCCCTCCTCGGTGCACAGGCACGGGCAGGCCGAGGGGCCCGGCGCGAACTTCTCTCCGATCGCGTACACGAAACCGCTCTCGTCCACGCAGCCCTTCCCGCGGTAGTCTGGGTACGCGTACTCCTCGGGCAGTTCCGGCGTGGGCGCCAGGTCCGGGCTGAGCGCGTCCTGCGCGGCGGCGGCGGCGGGGGGCTCCAACTGTGGGGTGTCCCCGCGGGGCCGCCCCTGCCAGTCCCCGGCCTTGGTGCCCCCACCCTGGGCAGCCCAGGCCTGCTTCTGCTTGCTCCACGCCTCCCGGCCGCCGAGCCCGCGGCCGCCCTTGCTCTTCCAGTCCCGGGCGCCGCCGCCCTCGTCCCTCGCGGCGCGCCCCAGCTCGCTCACCCGCCCCGGGCCGTCCCGGGACGCGTGCTCGCGCTTTTCCTGGCCCGGCTGCTCGGGCGCCTGGGCCAGCTTCTCCAGCGGGATGCTCGGGCTGCACAGAGCCACCATCAGGCAGCAGGTGACCAGGACGGAACTGGAGAGGGCGCCCACTGCCATCGCCGCGGAGCGGGGCATCCCCTACCTCGTCCCGGCGGGCGGGCGGGCGGGGAGCGCGGGCGAGGGCCGAGGCGCATTCACAGCCCGGGGACGCGCCGCCGCCAGCCGGGAGCCGCCGTCCCTGCGGAGAGAACAGCAGCCGCGCTGAGCCCCGAGGCCCGCGCGCGCCCCGGCCCCGGCTCCGGGCCGGGCATCGCCCCAGAGGGACGCCGGGGGCGGAGGGGCGCAGCCAGGGTGCTTAGACCCCACGGATCCCGCAGCAATGCACAGGGACCCGAGTCCAGGAAAACGCATGCAGGGGAAGCCAAGTCCAAAAAAACACACGCGTCCCCAGGGGTCGCGATGAGAGCTGGAGATGGGCGCGCGGAAATGCAGCGAGCCGGCCCCCTGCGAAGCTCGCAGAAACCCCACAGAATTCGTGCTCTCGGACTGTCCCTCCCTCCCTCCCTAGGTCCCGGCCACTTTGGAAGGTGATAAATGCAGAATTCTGCAGTGGAGTTGGACAGGCGCGGGCACAGGAGGATGAAAGGGAGCCCTTCCGCTCGCCCTAGGGGTCTGCGCTAGGAAAAGCGAGGAAGAGCGGATAACGAGGCTTCTCCCGAGACCCTGTGACTCATTTGTAACTTCTTAACTGCCCCCTCCCTGCTCCTCCCGCCCCGGCCGGAAGGAAGCCCCAGCCCCCTCCCCGGACGACCGGGTGGGGACTTGGCGCCTGGGCTGGCTTCTCTGGGACCCGGGAGAGGATCGCAGAGCCCGGTCGTGGAACTGCGCCTCCCCGCAGGGATCCGGACTACGGAGACGTGGGGACCGGTGCAGGGCGCAGGGTGGGCGCAGAGCGATGCCACTCGAGGGATGCCGGCCAGCCTTTCTGGGTCCCAAAGTTTCTGCATCTCAAAGGGGCCCAGAGCAACCCTGACGTCGCTGGGCTAGGGCCAGCCAGCCTCCCTCCGCGGGATCCCCACGCGCCCACCCTCGGTGCGCCCCAGCGCGTCCGTCTTCCCCACCCCCCTCCCTCTCCAGCGGGGCTGCGTCCTGCTCGCCCTCCGCTCACCACCCAGCCCGGGTCCCGCCGACCTTAGCCCAGCCCGGAGCGGATCGCCCTATTTACAAACTTGGGCGGCGGGCGGGGGTCCGCCCAGCCGCTGGACCGGGCGCGCGCGGCACGGACCCCTCATGCACCCTCAACCTGCGCCCAGCCTACGTACATGAGCGCGGGACTCGGGCCGGACGCCGGGCTCGCGGCGGGCGCGGAGGCAGCTGCGGCGGGCGCGGCCCCGGGGCACCAGCGCCCATCCTCCGGCTGGCCGGGGACCCGCGCTGGGCGGACCGCGGGGAGCTCAGTCCCACCTGCGCGCTCCGCCCGGCGCGTGCACCCGGCTAAGGCGTCTGCCGTGGCGAGCTCATGCCGCGGCTGCGGGTCGCGGCTGCAGCTCGGGCAGTGACCGCGCCGCCCTCCGGGTCTCGTCTCCGCGTCCCCGGGAGGAGGGGGAGGCGCGCCGCGGAGCCCAGCCTGGCTCTTCCCCGCCGGAGCTCTGCAGACCGCGCCGCGCGTCCCGGGGACTGGAGCGGCCCCGAGCGCGTCCGGCCACGATCGGTGCGCAGCCTGGCGCTGAGCCTGCGCGCCGCCCCCGCCGCCCGCCCCCCGGGTGGGGACCGCCCGCCGCGCGCCCCAGCGCCACGCACCTGTCCCCGCGCGCGGTGGCTCACCGGCCGCCGGACCTTTCATCTTGGCTGCTTTTCTTTATTCTTTAATTTCTTCCTCCCTAATTGGCCCTCTTTGGCTTTCCTCTCTGTGGACAGCTTGGTTTTGCCACTGTTTTAAAAATGTAAACCGGGCTGTGAGGTTTAGAATCCGCAGGCCGGTTCGCTCACATTGGTGGGTTGGGCTGTTTGTTTTTTGTTTTTTTCTCTTTTACATTCAGAAACCTGGAGGTACAGAGTAAGATGAAGAAACTTTTATGAAAGTCCAAGCAGCGCACTTTGAGAGTCTTTGCTCGCTCTTCTACCAAGAAGGGAAACATTTATCATCATCATCATCATCATCATCATCATTATTATTGATTTGTTAGAATGGTAAATTGTTAAGTAGGGGTCTGGGTGGTCCAGGTTTTTGTTTGCTCTTTGGTCCTGATCATGGATTTTTTTTTTTTTTTTGGTGGTACCTACCTGTTCAAGCTCAGAGATGGGATTTTTATAGAAATGCCCATTTCCAGGGCAGTAGTTGTCATTCATGTTATTTTACGATCCTTAAAAACACTTAGGTGAGGAACTCACTGCTTTTGCCTACATGGCCAGGCGCTCTGCTGGGGCCTGAGGGTGGAGTGTGATTGGGGACAAATTATCATCCCATCCCCACCCCGTTTGGTTTGGTTTGTTTGTGTTTTTTTTTATACTGAGGCTCGATCCCAGGGATTTCACACTCTGCTCTATCCCTACCATCTTTTTATTTTGAGACAGAGTCTCCCTAAGTTGCAGAGACTGGGCTGGAACTTGCACGCCTCCTGCCTCAGCCTCCCAGAGTGCTTGGAGTTTCTCACCCACCTCTTTACGTTGATCCAGCCAGGCTTAAATAAGGTGCTAGAAGGAACAGTGAGGCCTGGAAATTGATTTTCTTCTGTATCAAACAACAAAATAAAACTACTCGAGTTTGGGTAGAGGGTTTACAATAATTAGGGGGGTAATTTTCCACATTCAGGAAGATCCAAGTGCTTTGGCCTTTGCCCCTCCCGGGCCCTTCCCCTGTTGCTCTGGACAGGACAGTTGCCACCTTACCCTGGACTGTACCTAGGTGGCCACCGCCTGTCCAGTGCTTCTCTGGTGTCCGATGGCTGTCTGCCCTTGTCGCCTGTGGCTTCCATGTGTTTATGAAGTCTCTGGCATGAACTTCAGATTGCACAATGGCCACAAGACAGAAGAGGGTGAGGTGGGGTGTGGGGCAGTGTGATGTATGTGACATGCACGGAAGCGACACACTTTTTCCTGTTTGCTGTATGTGTTTGCTATTCCTGTTCCAGGTTTGAAATATGCTGTTTGTTTTACCTGCATATCTTCTCACAGGGTCACGGTGACGCCCCACCGGGGATGTGAAAGATCCCACTGCCAATTCGCTTGGAGTTGGACAGAAGGAAGGAAGAGCTCTCTAGATTGGTTCTGATCCAATCCAGTTCCCTGGGAATCGGAAAGCCTCGGTCCCTGCCTTCCGGCCACAGTGGAGAGCCCTGTACAGGAGATGTTCATGCTTTGGAGAAGAGACCTGGCAAAACTAAGGATCAGGTTTTCCACCCTGTTTCCAAACCAGATTTCTCCTTCAGGTGCTCTCAGAGAAGGTGCAAGAGGGCAGGAGGGTGAAGAGGAAAACAATTTCAGGAGAATTTTTAAGCTCAGTGACTTAGAACAGAACCCTGACAGTTTGATGAGTTGAGTGACTTAGAATATAGAGGACTTGCCAGCTTTGGAGTCATCTGCAGTTTGTTTATTGCCAATGCAATACATGGTCTTATCCACTTTCTTCCCTGCCCCCTTCTTTCTGTTCTTCCTCTTCCCTCCCTTTCTCCTCTTCTTCCTTCCCCTCCTAATCCCCTTCCAGGCTCTGGTTGGAGATACCAGCAGGCAGACACAGGTGTCTCCTCCAGAGTCACCTTTGCAATGTTCAGCTAGTCACCACATGTTACAGGTCTTTGTTTTCTTGTGTTTAAAAGGAAAAAGAGAACCTCCAAGTGGCTCAGAAGCCCAAGAGCCCTGGGAACACGGCCTATTCCTGCTCCCTTGCCGGCTTACTCTGGTTTATTGCTTCCATTCTTCTTTCTGTGCCCTGGGCTCAAACCACCCAGCCCCAGTGCAGTCGATCCACAGCTCAGCCTCAGGCCAGCCCTGGGCTGTAGCAGGGCAGGAGGGTCCAGGCAGGATCCAGCTGAGACTTGAAAGGCCCATCACCCTCCTGTCCCTTTAGGCAGAGTTAATCTTCCCTTGCTTTTCTCAGGGAGCAGGTTTCTGTCTAGGTTACAGCCCTTCAAACAGCCAACTTGCTCATAGCTCCGGGGTATCTGTGCTGTCCTCTGAAATAGTAGTTTAGGGCTCTATTCATCTTCCTGTGCTTTAGCGCCTGGGCTCCTAACAGGGCCAGAGGAGGGGAGGATTGGGAAGCAGGGAGGGAGGAAGGAGGGGGAGGAACAGGGGGCACTGCGGTTTCTGTATGCTTCCCCCCGCCCAGCAACTCATTCAGGAATTTAATTCCTCCAGTGTGCGGTTAGGATCTGAAGAGGGCAGAAATGTGATCTGACCTGGTGTCTGGACTTGGGTCCCCTGGGAAGGTGATTAGGTTAGAAACAGTCTTTAGGGCAGAGCCCTTGCGATCTGATCCTGGCTGCTCTATAAAAAGTGGGACAGAGACAGCATGGTGCACCCCCATCTCTTGGCAGTGACTTTAGGGCAACAGGAAGCCAGGGCCAGACAAGGCCCCTCAGCCTGCAGCTCCAGAAGGGTAGGCCCAAAGAGGCCTCTTCTTTGTAATGCGGGCTGCTTCAGGTGCTTTCACAGAGTGCTGAAAAATGGGCTAACAGCAGGGAAGGGTAGAGAAGGGAAGAATGGAGAAAGGGAGAGGAAGGAAGGAGGGAAGGAGGGAGGGGCAGAAAGGAGAAAAGGAAAGAACTGGGGGCACTTGCTTATCACCTGCACAGTGCTAGGTATGTTCCCGCCCATCTCCTTCAGCACCCTGAGGTATTCCTCACCTTGGTGATCTTTACAGCTTCCGCCTTACGGATGGGGAACCACACTTTGGGGGGTTGTGACCAGACCAAGGTCACACAGGGGAGAGCCAGGTTGACAGTGAAATGCGAGACTCTGGGGTGCTGGGCATCAGTCACTGTGCCTTTGTCCCCTCTCCAGGGATCCCTGTGGCTCTACCCCTTGGGCTGAGCCCACCACAGGACAGCACAAGAAGCCAGACAAGCAGGAGCCTGGGGCGGGTGGTTCCTGAGACTCGCTGGCCTGCCTGTCCTCAGACCAGTGGCCGCCTCTTGCCGGCTCAGTGTGTGTTTGCCAGTGAATCCTGGGATGGGTTACTACAGGCACAATCGAGGGAGAGTAGCTTGGGGGAAAATGAGAGCTGGAAGAGGAATCCTCCAAGGAACAGGTTCACCTGTGGAAGGAGTGAAGCAAGGTGTTCTGGGATGGGGTGGCTGTAAGAGGATCCATCTGGGAGAGAACTAGAAGATTTGAGGACGCTTAGATGCACTGACAGGATGCCAGAGTCACCTGCTGGTATTGAGAGTGACAGTCTCAAGATTTGTGAGTAAAAAGAAGCAGTGTGAAAGCAAATGTGGAATAAAGTTAGGATACGTGAAGAAGTGGCCAGGAACAGAGGAGATCTTACAGGGACAAGGAAGCAGGTGCGGGAGGCTTCGCATTTGCACCCCCGAGGCACCTTCTCGGGCTGCACAGTGGGGCTGGCTTGGGAAGCAGCAGTGTGGAGACCAGGTCGGATGCCAGTGCATGCAGCCCTGAGGGACAGAGATGTGGGGGTTGCTTCCGGGGAACGGAGGGCCTCTGGAAACCTGTGTTCCCCAGAAAATGCAGGCTCCTCCCTGTGACCTAAACCCCAAGGCCCAGGCCCAGATACCTCCCACGGGCTTTTATTTCTTGCACACCTCTGACACAGCCACGCCCCACTGGAACTCTACCCTGGCCCTGTCACACCTTCCTCTGCGGGGTGACGGCATAAAAGCCACCTCCCCTGGTGGTGAGGGTCAGCAGGATTTTGTGGCTCAGGCAGAAGGCTGACCATTAACTCAGCCTAACGTGTGAGAGAAGCCACTATGTCTGGTGCTCAGATGGCTTTTTATGGCTATACACAGAGCCCACCTGGCTGTTAAGGGAGCCACTAATTAAAGTTCTGATTTGGAGCGAGCCCCTCATTGACAGGGCAACAGCGCCATTCCCGCTTAGCCTTTTGATACACAGCTGAGGTTGAGAGTTACTGTTCCTGGGCGGGCCCACCACACAGGCTGCCTGATTGCAACACACCTCAGGGACCGGCCCTCCTGCAGGACGCCGAGAGTCAGCAGCATCTGCTCAGCCATCAGATGGATGACTCACGGATACTCTTCTACAATTGCTCGCAAATACTTGAAGGAGGCTTCCAGGGATCCATTTTTAATACACTGTAAAGTCAGCCTGGTACAAGCACCGCAGACCACATCCATCATGGCGCATGGAGAAGTTTGGGAAAACATCATTATGAAAGGCGGCAATCCAGAGTTCAGTGGTCTGGGAAGTGCAGTAAGAAGATTGCTTGGAATTGCTGGGGCTGCAGAGGGCATCTTACAGTACACTTGTAGGAGAGGACTAGGGGGAGAGACAGACAGATCCGGAGGATGGGGTCCCATCGTTACTGAGTGGAGAGTCCCATGGGGCTTCTTTCCAGGTCCTTGGACAACACACTCTCAAAAGGCAGTGAAAGTACGTTTATTGAAGGCAGAAAAGAAGTACACTCTACAGAGTGAGAATAGGCTAGTGAGAAGGCTCACAATGGCCCCAGGATAAGGGAAAGGGGCCTTTTGTGCCCAAACTCCGGGTTATCTCTCTTTCTTGCAAACAAGGCCTCGGCAGGTCCTCCTATCAAACGCTCACTTGGTGTCATATGTCCTATCAAAAATCTCATTTGGCTTCTTGCTGTATATAAATGAAGGACCAGGATTCTTGTCTTTTGGTTGGCTATGCAAATAAAGGATTGAAAATAGCAAGTTTCTAGTCCAAAACAACACTTTTCTGATGGGTTCTGTGCAGTGAGGAGAGATCACTGCACTAGTGTCCCCCCCGCTGGAAGTGTCCCTCACCCTGTTGCTGCGCCTCACCAGTGTTCCTTTCAAGGACATGCTCCCAGTTTCCTAAAGTCCTTCTCTGGGTCCCACCTGCTGGGCGTTCCACTGTCTCCGGATGTCGCCACAGGCTGGTGACCAAGCCTTGAGCACCTGGGCCGTGGCAGGGACCTGAGGTTCTGCCTGCAGACCTGGGCTGGCACAAACAGCATGAGCTTCCCAAGAGCCACAGCCCCATTGCCGCTGGGAGGTGAGTCCTTGCCTTCGTCAGCTCAGAATCCAACATGGGAACCTCCAGATGTCTGCAACTTTGCAGACAAGAACGGTGACAAGTTTACCCATCCGAGTTAGGAGATGGTAATGGGAACTGAGGACCCAGGGAAAGTGTGGACTTTGCCTGATGGACACAAGCGTGTGACCACAATGCGCTCACTCCCAGGCACCTTACACGAGGCCCTGTGGCACAGGTGGCCACCCGTGGTTTGTGCTCCATGGTCCTCGGGGGCTGATTTGGGCAAGCTGAGGTAAGAGAGGACTGAGCCCATCAAAGTGCCCAAGGAGCCCTCAAGATCCTTTGTTTTCAAATCTCAACGCCTTGGCGTTTGTAAGATAGGGTCGCATAGTCACTGTCCCTCGGTGACCACAGAAGACTGGTTCCAAGACCCCGGCAGACGCTAAGATGCGTGAATGCTCAAGACCTGTGCACAGCACTTTTTCTATAAGTGTATAACCAACGTATGTCCTCCCTGTTACTTTAGACCATCTCTAGATTACTTGTAATCCCTAGCACAGTGTAAATGCTGAGTAAACACTGATGTCGAAAAGTTTTCATTCATTAATAGACAGGAATGTTCGTGGTACATTATCTACTTAGAAGCACATTTGTGACACACAAAGAAACAAGCATATTTCTGAAAAGAGGGAATGTCCTTAAGTGGAGCCTCAAATAGGCCCTTCCGGAGGGATTTCAGAAGGCTCCCAACAGCTCAGCTGTGTCACTGACCCTGAAGGCCTCCAGGGGGACAAGACATAAAAGTGGAGCACAGTGGTATTGGTGATTCTGACCCTGTGTGGCTCCGGTTAATGTTTACGTTTTAGTTATCAGCAACAATGTTGATAATCTGACAGCGCCACCATCCTTTATGGGGTTGCTCACTGACCAAAGCCTTGTGTGGCACATATCCGTATGTTTTACTTGCCTTTCTTTCTCTGTGCATGGCTTCTGAGGAGCCGGATGTAATTCTTATGTTTTCTCCACGATAGGTAAGTGTTTCACCCCCTCTGGCGTCTTTCAGGACTTTGTCTTTGACTTTCTGTAGTCCGAAAATGATCCACGTCGAGGTGCAGTGTTTCTGCCGTTTATCCTGTTGGGGTCCCCTGGCATTCCTGGATCTAGTTTGAGTGTTTCTCCTGGGACGTCCTCAAAACGTTTTCTCTGCTTCGTCCAGTCTACTGACGAGCCTGTCGAAGGCATTCTTCACATCTCTTGCAGTGCTTCTGATCTCTAACGTATTTTTTGATCCCTTCTTAGGATTTCCTCTCTGCTTACATTGCACATCTGTTCTTGCATGCTGCCTACTTTATTCATTATTGCGCTTGGCATATTCATGATCATTTTTAAAATTCTGGATGTAATAATTCCAAATCTCTACCATGTTTTGATACTGTTGAGGCTAAAACCCCCCCAACTTACCCGGCACAAGGGTGAGCGGCGCCCAAGAACGACAAGAGACCAGGTTCGATGCAAAAACAACAAGCTATTGTTCAAACAGAGCTCTGGGCCAATACGTACCCCTCACACAGGAGGCAGAGGTAATGGCCCTGAACTACAGGAGTGTGGGGTTTTTATGGGGTAGGGAACAGGTGTGGGAAGGGGAGGGCACGCGCGGGAAAGGAAAGTGTGGCGGCACATGATTGGTCCCCGCGTTTATTCAAACTTGAGCAGCCCTTCCTGGCGGGCTTCTTTTGGCGGGCTTGTATAACTGCCTGGCGGGCTTCTTCCTGGAGCCTTGGGGGGTGCTGTGAGGCGGAGGCTTTTCCTGGAACAAAGAACTTCCCGGCACAGGGTCATAGAAAAGACAGACACACGTGACCACATCCTGGAGCTTTTGCAGACACAAGTGACCGCATAAAGAACTTCACATTTTATACAAGTTTATCAATGTGTTGTGCCTTTTCAATACTTGCTGTCAAACGGCAGGGAGAGGGATTGTTTATTTGCCTTTTAGTATGTCTCAAGTTTTTCTTGATGACGGGACATGATATTCTGAGCCAAAGGAACTGCTGTAAAAATAGACCTTAATAGCTTGGTGTAGTGGCACACACGTGTCGTCCTAGCACTCTTGGAGGCAGAAGTGAGAGAATCACAAGTTTAAGCCCAGTTTTAGGAACTTAGCAAGACCCTATATCAAAATAGAAAATTAAAAAAAAGGGCTAGATGTGTAGCTTTGTGTGAAGCTCATGGGTTAGCTCCTTAGTACCAAAACAAGAACAAAAAAGGTCTTCATTAATGTTAAAGTGAGGGGAAAGGGGAAGCATTTTTAGTGCTGCGATCTGGTCTCAGTGTATGGTAGCTTGAACACATGGACTCTAAACATCACTAGTGCTTTTAAAAAAGTTTTATCCCCTTCAGGTGGGATGGATGGCTGGAGTGGGTGGAATGAGTGCTCCTTTCCCAGAGGCAGTGAGGCTGTGGCGGTGATAACACCCCGGCAGGTCCGTCCTGGTTAACTAGTTCCTCCTAAGGGCAGATTACCTTCAGAACAGAATGCTGCTTTTCCTGCCCTGCTGGCAACAGGAACCTGGTGGAGCACAGAAGGTAAAACTCACAGACGTGCAGTCCCCCGGTTGGGCCCAGTTGGAGATTTTAACGTCAGATTTGTCCACGTGGAACCCTAGGAATTAGCCAATCACATTTTGGATTTTCCTACTCCAGCTCTAGGTCCTATGGAGGGAGCTACTCCAGATATTTCTGCTCCAGTAAATTGTGATTCTCTATATTTGCACTTCTTTCCATTTAATTTTGGGGCAGACATTAGCTCTGTGTGCTCACTTCTTTGAAAAATCTAAGAGGTTTTTGTTGATTTTTCAGTTTGTTCAGCTTTTCACTTGTAAGGAGAGAGGAACAACTTCTAAGCTGCTTTCCTGCTGCACCAGAAACCAGAAACTCCTTAGGATTCTTCAAGTGATTCTAATTTTCAAATAGATCCAAAGCCAACTTCTATATCTCTTCTTCATGCCTCAAAGGTACTCTTACTATTTATTCATTAGAAGTTTACTTGTATATGCCCAGACCTGGCTTTTATGGAGATTGTGTGGAGAAAGAGAGAGAGAGAGAGGAGAGAGAGAGAGAGAGAGAGAGAGAGAGAGAGAGAGAGAGAGAGCCAGTGAGAGAGCGAGTGTTATAGTTTAGATCTGAAATATCCTCCCAGATTCTTTCTTATGTGGAAAATTGTTGTGTCAGTGGGGGCGCTGCAGCTGACTCGCTGTCAGGAGATGGGGCTTTGTGGGAGGTGCATCACTGAGGTGTGAACCAGACGTGTGTATTTTTGTCCTCTTTCTCGCTCTGCTTCCTGGCCACCACAGGCTGTCCTCTTTCCCTCCACCAAGGCTCTCTGCCGGGCTTTCCTGCATTGGCGTCTACCACTCATGGACCAAAACCTGAGCCAGAATAAACCTCTTCTCTAGATTGTAGGTGCTGAGTATTGTGTCTTAGCAACAGGCAAGTGACTAAGACAGAGAGGTATTGGGAGCTACATGGAGTAGATATGTAAATGTTTACCACACAGTATCCATTCCCCTTCTGATAATAAACACTAACCGGATTTTCTTCGTGAACTGAGGCTGTCCACTGCCAAGCCACCTGCTGCTCAGGCAGAGCTGCTGACCTGGACAAGGGACCAGGATGGATGGCTTCCTGGGCTCCGGGTCCTGAGGCCTGATCCAGGCTGATCGTATGATCCCTCGAGGTGGCTGACTTGAGCTTGAACCATCTGAAAATGATTTCTGTTTCTTTTCCCTGCTAGTACTGAATCTCATAAAAGTTAAAGCTGGGTCTTCTAGGGCACCACAAGTGGTAGGTACTATCTGAAATGGAAACAACACGGAAGAGAATTGAGGCAAGAAAGGAAGACATTAATTCCTAAGAATTTTATGCAAGGTCCTTCTAGCCTGAAGAGGTCTCTACTGGTATTCTTTTCAGCTTTTCAGTCCCCCATTCCATACATGTTTTTCCTTTCTTTTCCCCAAGCCGATTTGAATTGGAATTTTCTGTCACTTGTAAATTCAAAAGCCCTGACAAATCAGATGGCTCATTAAGTTCATTAATTGAATTCCTCTATATCTCAGTCCAAACATATCTGCAGACATCACAACCCACCATAATGATGCGACTGTAAATGGTTTTAGATCTCTTCCCTGTTCTCAAAAGTGGTCTCTCACTTGGAAATTTAGCCACTGCTTCTCCTGCACAAGAATTCCTTTCATGCCATCCCAGCGAATCTGCCTCTGTGTTCTCCGAGGCAGAACTGGTCCTGAATTGTACAACGAGTCACCGTTGCCAGCTTGGCTACAGTTTTTTCTGGCAGCCCCGGCATCCAATCAAGGTTTCTGGATCTTTTCCAATTATAACACCATTTAGAAATACTCAGCATTTTCCAGCCTTGAATAATGTATTGATCTTGTTTAAAGGAGAAAATGTTCACACAGAACCTCCCCCCTGCCATGTTGACTTAAATTCTTTTTATTGCAATATTACTGAAATATATGCAAAACCAAAATACTCTAAACCCTTGGGCTTATATAGATTTAGACAATTATAACAATAAATTTACAGACCAGATATAAAATAAACGATAAACCCAATGAAATTAAAATCAGGCCTGCTAGTTTAAGGAGGCAGGGAGGGAGTTTTCCCAAGCCCTGGGCTGCTCACAGCATGGGAGGGCTTCGTCTCTAATTATTTGGGCTCCTCTGAGCTCAGCATTGCCAGGTGGTTCTTGCCTGGTGGAGCTTGTGTTCTCCAACATTTTTCTCTATTTAAACTTACTTCAATGCTTCATTAGCAGGGCTTCCCATAAAGTCACTGGCCTCTACTTAACACAACTACAACTGTTATTTATGAAGACTCACTGCCGTTTCTTATTGAGTCAGTGGCCATTAAAATTGTACCAAATGCCATATCAGCATAATAATAAACATGTTTGAACTATGGGGAATAAACTCACATGATGGTCCTCCTGAGGTGGTCAGCTAAGCATTCAGAATATGCTTACATCATTTTCAACCTACTTTACTGAGAAACAGTGTATAAAATGCACAGGTTTTATATACTTTGAAGAGTTTTAACAAAAATACATACGTGTGTAACCAACATGTCTTGCAAGATGATGGCAGAGGGCCCATGAGGTAGATGGGTGGTAAAAGAAGAGACAGTAGACTGTAGGCGAGGAATGTGGGAAAGACAAGAGTTTATGTATATCAGGGTACACTGCCAAGGGGACAGCAGGCCAGTTTCCAAGAGAGAAATCACACAGTCAGGGTGAGAGATTGGGGATTTTATAAGGGTTTGCAAAGATGGAGAGGAGTCTAGGCAGCAAATGTGGTTATCTAAAGAATGTCTTTTCCTGAGTCATTTTGCACTATGTATGTCTTTCAGGGCACATGTATTGAGTTTAAAATTATATGATAGAATTGCAGCTTTGAGAAGACCACTTCCTTAGACATTTGGCCTTGGAGAAGAAGCGAATAAAAAGATAAATACTATGTATCTGTTACATCTGAAGGTGTGACCTGCTGTCCTGCTAGAAAATATACTTCCCGGCGATCGTAAACTCAGCTACAGTAAAGAATTAAAAAAACGAGTTTAAATTAAGAGAAGACAATTTATTTAGAGGACAATTTATTTAAAAGTGGTGAAAAAGGGGGAAAAGGAGATGATAGATAGCTACTCAATGAGTAGGGAGCATTCGAAAGCAAAATACTTGTGGGCCCTTCGATGTAGCCCCTTTTTATTGAGGTTTGTCCCTTGGGTCAGCCCTTGGAATCTGGCTCTTGGGCTTGTCTGTCACCTCTGCCTTGTTTTCCCTCAGCTCTGTGACCTTTGTCTTTTGGCAGAGGGCAAATTTATGGGCGGGCGCCTTAGGGCTAGTTAAAGAGTCAAAAGGGAGTGTTTGCTTGCTGTATGTTAATCAGATCACCTGGGGCCTTCTGGAATTAGTCTCTTTGCCTTTATCTCTGTTGGAATGTAGCTGCTTTTATGTTTAATGTCTGAGGAGGCCTTTACCCTATCTTTTCCCTACCTACTGGGACCCCTGTCCCTACATTTCTTTAAGAGAAGGTGGGTCAGGACTCTTTGGGAAGAACAATGGATCTTACATCAAAAGGTTTGTTGCTGTTTTATGACCACCTAATGAGACTAGGATGCCTCTAAGTGGAGTTGCTTTGTTAGATGGTTTTAACCAGAGTTCAGCTGTTAAGGGTTTTAATCCTTTTCACTGCTGATGGGCGACCACTGTAAAACATACCAACTACTTCTTCAGAAACTGCCCTGTTTTCCATTTCCATCCTTTGACTGCCAGCTCCCCTCTTTACTCCCAGTCCCAGAAAACCACCTCCATTTTGCTAATGGACTTCCTGTTCGGAAATCACACAATGTCACAGAGTCTCTTGTGCTGGGCCCGGCTTCTTCCACTCATCAGGATGCTCTCAAGTTTCCTCCGTGTCCTTGTGCACTTGGGAGCTGCTCGTGTTTACTGTGGATGGGGCTCTGCTGCGCATCTACCAGCTTTCCCCATGCACCTGCTGATGGACGTTTAGGTGGTTTCCACATTTGGATTATTAGGATCATACCTGATGGAACATCTTTTACATGAGTAAGTTTGGGGATACATTCTTTCTGAGACTTGGAATTGCTGTGGATATGGTGTATAAACAACTTTACAAGTAATTACCAAGTTACTTTCCAAAATGACTATACGCATTTTATATTTCTACCAAAAATATTTGGAAATTCCCATTCTGCTACGTCCTTGTCAATATTGATATTATTAACTTTGCAAAATGTTAACCTTTCTCATGTACTTTTGGCCCTTCATGTGTCTTATCCTGTGAATTGCCCGTTTTAAAAAAAAATGGTTGTTTTTTACATTGAGTTTCACATATATGTGTGTATATATGTACATATGCACACATATATATACACACACGTATATTCTTCAGATAAAAGTATTATATTTATTTCTCTTCATTGTTGTTCTTTTAAAAATAAATGGTTGCACTTTCTTTTTTGTTGTTTTTGGGTTTTTTTGTTTTTGGTGCTGGGGATCGAACTCAGGCCCTTGCACTTGCTAGGCAAGTGCTCTACCACTTGAGCTAAATCCCCAACTCTGCACTTTCATTTTTTAACAGCTTCTTGAAATGCAGAAATTTTCATTTTTCACAAATTCCAGCTTATCAAACTTGAGTTTATTTCTTGCTACTTTTTTGTTCTTTCTAAAATAACTTTCACTCCTCTGAAATGGAGAACAGTTTCTCCTTTCTTTTCTTCTGAATGCTTAATAGATTCAGCACTCATGTTTAGGTCTAAGATCTATTTCAAAGTAATTTTCTGATATATCCAGAATTAGAAGCTAAAGGTCGTTTCTTTTAAAAATTGATATCTCCAGCTTTTCAAGCCCCATTTGTTAGGGTGAATTTCATTGGGGAATTTGTCAAATTGTGTAGTAGACTATCAATTCAGTTTGCCAGATCTCTATTCTGTTCCATGGATTCATATATATATATATATCCTTATTCCAATACCTACAGTGCCTATTAAATTAAGTTTATAATAAGTCTTGGAATCAAGTAATGGTTCTCCTTCCAACTTTAAAAAAATTGTATTAGCTTCTCTAATTCTTCTGAATTTTCATGAGGGTAGTTGGAGATCCACATGTCATTTTCCACAGAAATTCTTCTTGAGTCTACACATCCATTTGGGGAGGATAGACATCTTACCAATACTAAATCTCATCCATGAACATAGTATATCTCTATGTATGTATAACTCTACTTTCTCTTTGATATTTTTAGTGACCAATTTTCTTAAACTGCAAAGTCTTTTCTGTTTTTAAATGGTACAGTTATCATAAAAACAGGGCTGGTGTCTCCTGAAGTTAAGATAAATCACAGCCAACTTAAGGGGAGTGTTTATTGGAAAAATAACAAGAAATGAAGCTCCTAGTTGGGAGGGGTCCTGAAATGGGGTGCCAAGGTGGACTTCTTGTCTAGGTCTTTTTTGGACAAGCAGATCCTGGGAATCTGCTCAGTGTCCAGTGGTCACCTACCACAGGTAGCCCCATGGATTTAAAATAGCTAATCAGGATGTAGGTTTTCTAATGTGAAATTCAAAAGAAAACCAGTTGTTCGGCATCTTTGAACTCCTTGAGCCCCAGCCAGATTGTAGGGAGGTACTGTTAACTTGGTACATTCCATTCTACCTAAGGAATTTCTTTCCTGGGGTTGGAATCCTAACTGCCAGTCTTTATTTTAACTTTTATCATTGTCCCCCTTTAATTTTGCTCTTAACATAGTGGATACATTGTATTTTTTGTAAGGCTGACTCTATCTTAGATCACATCCCTTGCTAGCTGCCTATTTCTAAGCTAAATACATAAACTACCTCTTCCACTACTATAAATAACAGTTCAAAATTTTACCTCCTAATTGTCTATCGCTAGCTTATAGTAATGGAATTGTTATTTGCATATTGATCTTATATCTGATAACCTGGGTAAATTCACTTATTAACTGTAATAGCTGTTGTGTGTATTCTTCAAGATATTTAAAAAGCTTTATGAACTTCAGTTGAGACAACCTAATTCTTTTTAATCCTTAGTGCCTTGTAGTTAAATATTTCATTGTATTCTGTAGGAACATCCAACAAAAAAGACTCAGTCTTGTTCCCAATCACACACGGAAAGCATTCAAAATTGGTGATTGAAAATAATAATGACTGTAGATTTTATTAGTGAACATCGTTTGTTAGACTGAGGGAATTCCTTTCTGTTTTTCATTACTAGTTGTTTCTATGATGAATGACATTGTGTTGAATTTTGTCCTGGGGGTCTATTTTCTCCAAGTGTTAACCTGATCATATAATCTTCTCTTAATGTATGAACTAATGGATTTTTGCATGTTGAGCAAATGTTCCTGGGATAAACCTCACTAGGCCATGATGTTCAATTCAGTTTGTTAATATTTAATGAGAATTTCTATATTTATGTTCATGAAAATTATTAGTGTGTAAGTTGTTGTCCCCCCCCCCCATAATATCTCTGTCAGGTTTTCCTTCGAGAGTAATGCTGGCTTCACAGAAAGGACTGGGAAACATTTTCTTATCCTGTCTTTTCTGAGAGATTGGTATTGTTTCTTTTGTGTATGCTTGCTAGGATTCATCAGTGGAACCATCTGGACTAGGGGATTTCCTGGTGAAAATACAACTCTACTTATACATGCAATTTTTAAAATAAATTTTTAATTCACTTGTAAGTTATATTTCTAAGAGATATCATTGTATTCAGTTAGTCAAACTGCCTCGGCAGAATAGTGTTTATGACATACATCTGTTATTTGTTTAATATCTGAAAAACCTGCACTTGTCTTGTTGATTTTTGTCAGCCTTGGAGCTGAGCTGCCTGCTCACTGCTTTATCAGTTATTTGGGTGACTTCTTCTCCTGGCCACTGTCCTTCTCTGACTAACTGTGCCCCAATATTCCTGCTGCACCCTTGCAATACTGGGAGCGTGTGCCCTGGCTCTCCTTCACCCAGGACAGCTGGCCTTCTGGAGTTTCAGCTCCTTTCTTTTTCTCTGCATCCATTAAAAAAGTTTAGAACGTTTCCTTTTCTATTTTTGTCAACAAATGGGAATAACATTTTTCCTTATCTTTCCGAAAATTACTAGAAAAACGAAATTAAAATTTTTAAAATCAGTGATGCAAATGTAAAGACCTCGAAACCACTTCTCCAAAATCCTGTGGCTCCTAAGGTTCCAGTTTGGGGGAAAACATGTTTCAGATATTCGTAGCCCTGGGGGACAGGGAGTCTGTAAGGAGCATTTCCTGTGCTTCAGGCAGGAGCCATCCCTCCATTTTACTCAGAAAACTGAAGGCCAGGTCCTTAGGGCTGGTGCCAATCTGAGGTGCAATGTGCATACCCAGGACTTTTAGCCTGGACTCTTTCCATTTGGGATTGCTAGATATAATACATAAATTACTGCATGAGACATACCTGTCTTAAAAATATTGCTTCTTGTTTGTCAGTAATTCAAATTTAATGAGGCCTTCTGCACTTTTACTCGCTAAACTAACAGCCTTATTTCCAATGCATAATGCTGACTATTTTTATGCTAAGACTATCTATAAGAAGGTGTCATGAAGGTAGCTTTCCTTTTTTCCAATAAAACGTTTAAAAAATGAATGTAAGTTTCTACTCATACGTGATCAGAGTTTTGCCAGTAGAGATTTTTGTCATAGTGGGATTGGTAAAATCACTTTATAATCCTTGGTTCTGGGGAATCCATAGAACAATTGTAATATTTTGTGGAACCAATTTTTTTTGTTTGTTTTACCACAATTATCTTGAGAAAAGGAATATATTCTTCTTGCTGATATTAGAACTTACATGAAGGGCATTAAACAAAATATAATACATGCTGATTTAAGGCCACTTGGAAAATTGAAACAATGTAAAAACAAATAATAATCACATTGCCACCAAGAGAGCGTCTTTCACATTTTGATGCGTTCTTTGCACTTGATATACATATTAAAGGTGTGTGTGTGCGTGCGCGTGTGTGAATCTATTATGTCTGATTCAAACTGCCAGTTATGAACATACCTGCACTTTTACAGGCAGAGTTTTTCATATTAAGCTGTGTGGTAAGTTTTAAATACTAATTTCATACCCATGATTACGCACATATTCCCATTTAAGGCCTAAGACATCACTGTTTGTCCCAGCGATTGCAGCACGGAGCTCCTCGCCCCTTGGAGTGAGGCATGTGATCTCTAACCTTCCAGGCACCATCTCCCCAGCCTCACCCTGTGGAATGCCCATCTGTTACAGGAACAGCAGTTAATTGCTTGTTTTTCTGCAGCTTTAAGCCCAGCCAGTAGTTGGATTTACCATCCCCCTGTCATTTACTGTCACTCACAAGAGCTGTTTTCATGACGTTGTGCCAATGTGGGCAAGTGCCGTCTTGAGTGGCAGCCATTTTTTACTGAAGAAACTAGAAGCTTGGCCCAAACGAGGGAGACGTTGGAACTGTTGGAACCAGGCGAAGCCGCTGTAGCAATCTAGAAACAGCAGTTGATCTCTTTTACTGGGAGATGAACCCTCATCCACAACAAGCTTACTGCAGTGTTGAAGAGGACTCACGGGGACAATCTGGGGTCTGTACATGTGGATCTGTGGCCTTACCTCTGGCTGATACATAGGGCCTTTTCATTATAAGTCATTGCTTGTAGTTAGTCGTATCTTTATATGACTGGTGATGTGGGATATTTCTTTGCTTTGGAAATCTCATCAAGGGAAAATAAGTCAATCCGCTGATGAAAGGAGGTAGAGAATGACATGGCAATGTCAGAGGTCTGCTTTTAAAGAGTGGTCTTCTAAGAGCCAACAATGAAATAGAAATTTGTCTCTAGTATTGGGTAGCGAATGTTTCTAAAAACACATTTTATTGATTTTTCTAGGGTTTCGAATGTACCTTTTGAGTTAGTTGTATTCAGTCTTCAAATAGTATGCTGCTTCTCCTGTACTGTGAGAATCTCCAAACCCAATTCTTCCTTCTTCCCCTTGATGATGATTTGCTGTGGAGTGTTTCCCAGAAGCCTCGGTGTTCAGAGGTGGGCTTTGAGTGGTGGCCGGATCATGGGGGTGCTATACATGTCCCCAGATTAATCCATTGAGGGTTCCTGGCTGAGTGTGCTGTTTGGGGCAGGCCTGGTGGAGGACGTGGATCACCAGGTGCAACCTGGGGGGAATGTTCTTGTCCTGGGTCCCATCCTCTTACTCTGGCTTCTTCCTACTCTCCTCTCCCCGCCTGCCAAGGCTTGAGCAGCTTTGCTCTGCTGCGCCTTTCTGCCTAGGAGCCAGCTCACCACAGGCTAAAGCCTCTGAAGCATAAGGCAAATAAACCTTTCTTCCTTTAGGTTAGTTGCAGATGTCAGATACTTTTGTTCCAGTGTTAGAACAGTGACTAATACACTTTATTTCTGATGTTTTGTCATACATTTTATTTTTACACATGCTATAAATACACAAGGTAGTCGTGCAATATCAGCTTTATTCAGCTAATTATATTTTAGATCAATTAAAATAAAAATGATTTAATGCTTACCTTCATTTATGTCATTGCCCGCACTCTATCTCTTTGGGCGGATCCACATTTCTGTATTACATCCAGTTCCTTTGTTCTGAAGAACTTCTTTACCCTTTCTTGTAGTACAAACCAGCAGTTAATGGATTTTCTGTTTTTGCTTATGTGAAATAGTTCATTTTTTGTCTTTTCTTGGAAAGGTAAATTCACTAGGTACAGAATTCTGGGTTCATTGCTTCGTAAACAGAATGGAGGCAGATCACAAATGGTTTACGCTAAGAAGTCTGCCATCAAGAGTTCTCTTTATCTTTCATTTACACCAGTTTGAAATCACCTACCTGGGTGCCTTTTGTTTGCTTATGTGTGCTTATTTTGCTTGTTATTCTTTGAGCTTCTCTCATGTGGGATTTTGTGTCCTTTATACTTTTTGTCAGTTCTCAATTGTTATCTCTTCAAATATGTCTTTTGATCCTTTTCCTCTTTCCTTATGGTTCCAGTCATGCACACACAAGATAATTTGATATTGTTCCACAGCTCTTGAATATTCTGGTCTATTTTATGTTTTTCCATTCTTTTTTCCTCTCTGTTTCAGTTTAGGTCATTTCTACTGCTGTATCTTCAATTTTACTGGTTCTTTTCTAGACTCTATCGTGTGAACAGATGTGCACCCGTTGAAGGCATTTTTAAAAACTCTGCTGCAATAATTTTCATTTCTACCATTTTTCTGCAATTTCCCTTTCTTCTAAAATTATCCTCCGTCCATATGTATTTCTACTTTCTCCACTGGATTCTTTGACACAGTAGGATGGTTATTTTAATTACCTGACAGTTCCTATGGCCGAGTCATGTGCAGCTTGGGTTTGTCCCCCGAGGTATTGGGTGTTGGGAGCTGGTCCAGGTCGCAGTGGTGGGAGGTGGTAAGACAAAGCCAGACATTCTTGGGCCAGTCGGGGAGGCTGCCTACGAGGAGATGGTAGCATCTCTGAATCACTTCTCACATCTCTTTGGTTATGCAGGAGCAAGCCTCCCTGCCAAGGAGAAGGGGTCCTGTCTCCCCTTCACATACACGCTTCCACTGTGATGTAACATCACCAGGGGACCCTCACCAGAGATGCCAGCAGGCTGCTGGGACTCTCAGAATCCAGGAATGTGAGCTGCATACACCTCTCTTCCTTTCAATGTTACACAGCACCAGGTATTACGTTGCAGTAATGACAAATGGACTCATCCCAAATCATATCAGTGTGTGTTTCTCCTGATTGTTTTATCTCTCCTCAGGCTGTTGTCTTTTCTTGCTTTTCTGTGTCTCCTTAGGTTTGGCTGAAAGTTGTCCATCCTATGTAGGCCAGAAGAACCTGAAGCATGTGGGATTCAGTGGTGGAAATGGACGTGCGTCTTCTTTTGCTGGTGCTTTAGCGTGAGGTTTTCTCTTTCTCTTCATTTCTTTTGGGGTCTACTCAATTACCACCTTATCACTGGACAGAGTCCACGGAGGATCTAGAGCAGGGAGGGGGAACCTTGGCAGGTTCACTGACTTTCATCACAGAAAAAGAAAAATATGTTCAGGATGTGTCAGTAAGAAGCATGAAGAGGTGATGGAAATTCGTGGTATTTGGGAATCTGCAGGAAGTTCTGTCTTGGTCTACAGCAGAAAAGGCTGGCCACCCACAGAAAGATAATGACCCGCTTCACAGGCCAGAGGCCGGGTCCAGTCTGTTTTTAAGATGGGTGACATGAAATGTTTTGCCTAAACGCATTCTTTGAACTCTGTCTGTTCCTTTATCTTAAAACCATGTTCTTGCCCTTTGCTTTATGAATTTATAGTATCTTTCAGGGATTCGGGTGTGGTGGCCCTGGAAGGAAAGAAACACAAACAGCTTAGGGAGCACAGTACGAGTAACCTTGTATGATTTGGATTATGTCCTAAAGTTGCAGTCTTGAAAGTATGTTTTAAACATTATGATTCTCCTTGTCTCTTTTCTACCTGTCTGTATTTCTTCTCTCCTACCTGAACCTCATCCATCTGTTTCCTAGCTTTTGATATTCTCTCCTCACATCTTCTTGCCCCAGATTCACCGGTTGCTATGGGTTCATGCCTTCTCAAGTTAACCTTCATTTTTAAGATACCTCTAGAAGGGGCACGTCTGGATGCTTGTATTTGATCTTTCTTTAAAATCTGGAGACAAAATAGAAAATATTTGAATTTTTCCCTGTTCTTCACCATTTACAAAATACATGTGGAAACTGAAGATGATGAGGAGTGACCTGTCTTCATTAAAATATAAATTGGTAGTAAATGAGAAATTTCAGCTGATGAAATAAAAATTCCTTGAAATGGGTTTCAGTGCACACACAAACTTACTGTATTCACAAGAAGTGATTTTAAATCAACAACACAGGAGAGGATAAGAACTTGAAAATAAAATTATAGTCATGAATTAAAACTTTATATTTGAAATAAAACAATTATGAGTTAGAAAAAACAAAGATTAACTGAACATGAAGAGTGATACTTTTTAAAAATACAAGCAATAGATGAAATAATGCAAAGCATGTAATTTTGCTCATAAACATTTTACTTCTCTAATGTCAGATATTATATATGACTTATTTGTATTTTTCTGCAACTTCGAGACTTTCAGGATGGCCATGAATTATGGAATAAAATTGGCACACCAATTTAGACAAGTTGCACACTGTAGCTGCCTGCACTTGTAAGACACAGTGAATGAACACAAACTGAGAGTTTATAGCTTTAAACCTGACGCTTCTTATTGAGTAATCTATAGCATGATGTTTTCTTCTATATTTGTGTTGTGAGCTCCCCAAAAGTAATCTGACAAACACCATTTTTATAGATGGACTAACATGAGCTGTAAATGGTTTTTCTTCCACAGCCAGAATGAGAAATGTTTCCACAACTGCCACTTTAGCAGCACTATAAAATGTCCTTTCTGTCTTAATTGTTTCTCTGTCAAGGAAAAGATAAAACAAAGACATCAAACACAGATCATCCTTAAATACCTTAAGTGCTTCCAGGGGCTTAAAGAATATTCTCATTGCTAACAGTGTGATTCCAAAATTTCTAGTATTTCACATCCATTCTGGGCACTATGATTGGCGCTAGGAAGAAAGAGAATAAGACACACAATGACTTGCATGCTGAGGTGGACCTGGCAACAAAAACAGGTGAGCATGTTAAATGCTGAGAGGTATGGCCTTGTTCTGGGGTTCTGGGGTGCTGTGGGTTCTTTCCAGAGATCCTTTCCAGGTTCTTGTCCTGAACAAATGGGTGGACAAGACAAGCGAACAATGTAGCAAGGTTTCACTTTTATTAAAGACGGGAAAAGAAGTATGCTCTGCTGAGGGAGTCTGGACCGCTGAGAAAACTTACAGTGGCCAGGCGGTTAATGGCCGCTGTCTTTTGTAACCCCCATTCTGGCGTCAGATGCGGATGGTCCTAGCAGAAACCTGCTCCATCTTGCACCAGGAGAATTGAAGATAGCATTTGCTGACTGGTCCGAGGCGCAGCCCTTGGGAACTGCTTATCCTGCATGCGCCCTGGGTTGCCAGGATTGCCAGGTCACGCCCACCTTTTCAACTGCCAGCTGGCTGCACCCTCCTCTCTTGCCTCAGTTTGGTAGGTCATCAAATGTCCGTTCTCATATGGGTAGAAGTTGCTGTGAGTGGGAGATGGGGAAATGGGGAGTGTTTAGGCAACGGCTTGAGAACGACCAGGTTTGTAGATTCATCGCAGCGTGTGATTTATGCCAGAACCATACTCTATCGCAACAACTGAAAACAACACAATCACTAGCAAATCTGGTTGTTAGACGGGCTGCATTTGCCGCCTAAGCGATTCAAGATCACTCCTCGGCCGAACTACAGATATTTATATGAGGCAGTATTTTGGTGCCACTCACAAAGAGTGTATTCAGACGAAAGCCCATTACTCTCCCCGGTCTGAACAGGCCTGCTTTGCACTAGGATGAGACGCAGCTGGTCCGGGCTAGGACAGCTGTGATAGTTGCTGACGGACAGCATCTGTCCTAACTGGTCAGGGCCTTTTCCATCCCGGTTTGGACACATCTTTTGAACATAGCTACCGTTCATATGGATGGATTTGGATATTTCAAGGTAAGCTTGAAGTGAGTTTGCTTGTTGAGTTTGAATTGAGGAAAACCTGTTAAGTACTTTCAATACTAACAGAAAAGGAATAAATGCTATGTATAAAGGTCAAGAGACCAGGGGAGTCCCTGAATACCTTTCTACATACTCTCTGGGCATTTTCACATCACCTTAGGACAAACAGCTATTGAATTCCTTTGTAGGTTTTGTAGTTGGGTTGTCTTTTTGTTGTTGAAAGAGTTCTCCATGTGTTATGCATACTAAACCCTAATCAGTCATATGTTGTGGAATATTTTCTCCTTTTGTGGCTTGTCTTTTCACTTTCTTCATAATGCCCTTTGATGCATAAAAAATATTAGCTTTGGTGAAATCAAGTTCATATTTCTTTGTGGCTTGTGCTTTTGATGCTATATCTAAAGATCCAAGGTCATATTTGAATACAAATTCATGACAATTTAGCCCCATTTTTTCTTCTAAGACATTTATGGTTTTAGCTCTTGTACTTAGGTCATTGACCCACTTTCCATTAAACTTTGAACTTTACTTGCTTCTGGATTTTCTATTTTTCCAGGTCTATTTGTTGAGGAGACACTTTTTGGTTGTGGTGGTGGGGCTGCTGGGGATCAAACACGGGGCCTTGTGCTTGCAGGCCAGCACTCTACCACCACTGAGCTAAATCCCTGACCCTGAGGAGAATGTTTTTTAGTCCCTCATTGAATGGACTGGACACCTTTGCTCAGCCCATATTACAATAGATATGTGGGTTTATTTCTGGACTTTAAATTCTTTCAATTCTGTTACCTGCCTTTATGCCAAGCCTTGTGCTGAGGCCACACTGATTTGATTACTACACTCTGTAATAAAACACTGGGAATGGTAACTCAAGTATTTTTATTTTTCAAGATGGTTTCGCCTTGGAATTCCATATGAATTTGAGTATTGGCTCATCCATTTATGCAAGTAAAAGCCCTGGTTTTTGTTGTTACTGTTGTTATCATTGTTCTGGGGGATTGAACCCAGCACCTTGCTAAGCAAGAGCCCACACACTGACCTACACCCCAGCTCAAGCCTCAACATTTTGACAGGGAATGGAGTAAATCTGCAAATTGCTTATGGTTGTGTTATAATCTTAACAACATCACAGTTTTAACTCATGATCACAGGATAGCTTCCCATTGATTTATGGCTTTAAAATTGTTTTCAACAGAGTTTTATACTTTCTGTGTACCAGATTTTTATATCCTTGGTTAAATTTATTCCTGGATATTTTTTGAATACTACTGTAAATGTAAATGTTTTCTTAATTTTATGGGTAGGAGAGCTTTTCTCTGGCCAGAGCTTCCAATTGAGTCTGTTTGCTGGTTTCTCTGCCCTTGCTGATGCTGACAGTGGATTGTCACTCAATTTCTTGAGAAGAGAGTCTCCTCGGGCCACCTTCTCTTGCTATCCTGGGACCAGGGAATGTTGAGAGTGGTAAATTTTAACAACTTGTATATACCTGTGCAATCCAAATTCCCATCTATACACAGGACGTGGCCATTACCCTGCTTTATCATCTTAATAAACTCCTCCCTAACCCCAAGCTACAGCTCATTGTTTTTTTCTGCAGATTAGTCTCAATTTGGGACTCATATGAATGAAATCATACAATTGTACTCTTTTCCCAAAGGCTTCTTTATCCGTGTAGTTGTGGATTTCTTCTTTTTATTACTGAATAAGTATTTGTTGGTTGAAAAATATATTTTCCAGGAAATATCTGTATTTTTGTAGTTGATTTGAAGATTCACTGTGATCCTGATTCTCAATATTAGGCAGAAAGTTAGACATTAGCGGGCCTGCAGATGAATGGACGGGGGCTACTTGAAAGCAAAAAAGATGTGATTCCCCCCCCCATTTTCTTTTTGTGTCTTAATCTAATAATTCATTACAAAATTTACATTCTTTTGTAGACTACCTTCCTACTAAAACCAACACTTTGAAAGACATCTTTCCTTAAACCTTTTATTTTCATTTAGTCCATCGCTATCACAGTTTTTGATCTGATCAACAAGAAAAATACTCAAGGAGCGATTATGGGATTGATTGAAGTTGAGTTCAGTGATTGAATTATTTTTCTGTCCTCTGTGAATCTGAACAAAGAAAATCTCTTTACACAATTTAGCATAATTGCATTTCAAAAACTTTTTTCAAACGCGAGGAGCATATAATGGATAGTAATTTTTATGGTAAACAACAAGAACAATTAATTATTGCTTTTGAGAGTAGAAACATAATCTAGTGCTCAATAGTTCATGTCCTGACATTTGTTTGGATCTTGTAAACTGTAAAATGTGATACAAATACTGGGTTTTATTTAATTCAGATGGGATTTGGCCTTTTTACCAACCGCATTGTAATTGCTTTGGAAGATCCAAGTGCCTGCTATCAAATAGAAGGTGCAAGCTCTCGAGCCCCGCGTGAGGCCTGCAGGTGTGGAGAATTGAAAGTTGGTCCTGGCCACAGCTGCTCTCCCATGAGGAGGATCAGAGCTCAGTCCGTGACAGTGGGACACACCCGGTGGTTCTGCTGCGCGTCTCTCAGGCTCGACCCGGCAGCCACTTTGCCTAATAGGATTGTTTTTTCTATTATTTTTTAAAAAAGTCCACGTGGAGGAAGTGTTGGTTCAAGAAGCAGGAAGCATAGTGCATGTGAGAGTGATCTTAGTATAAACCAATCTTATAATGATCACCTATATTTTGAATATGTTTCAGGTCCCTGTATTCTGAGATGTTTTTGCCTAATATTCTAATTCAAATCTCACCTATCGGAATCAAATGATTAACTTTGTTATACTTTTTGATCAATGACTACATCTCCATTTTATGGCTGAATTTTTCATGATTATCCTGACCAGCAATAACAATTATTTCCAACTGCATAAAATTCTTTAATTATTCTCTGCTGTGCCCCGAAAAACCTGAGCTGCAAATTAGTGTTAAGATCGATATTTTGCACATGGGAAGGGGACCAAGCAACAGAGGGGAGGGAAGAGGAGAAGAGACATAAAAAATGTTAAGACGCATTATGTGCGCCTACCACCTCATTATGATGAATATAATCATTATGTACTACAAACAGGGACTAATACAAATAAAAATTAGAAAGAAAAGCAAGCTGGGTGTGGTGGCATGTGCTTATAAGCCTAGCATTCTGGTAGGCTGACGCAGGAGGATCACAAGTGAAAGCCTGGGCAATTTAGAGACTTAGTGAGATCCAGTCTTAAAATACAAAATAAAAAGGGTCGAGGTTGTAGCTCTTCCTCTGGTCTCTCATTATGCACTGGAAACCACTGGACTTTCTCTATTTGCATTCAACTAGGGTAATCAACCGATGAGGGAAGATGACACATGGGTAGAGATTTCTCTTTTAAATATTTATCACCAAACCTTTGGTGCTAGCAAAATATTAGAAACCACCTCTTTATCAGTTTACATGGATTAAATAAGATTTGATATATCCATGTAGAATATTATGTAGTGGTCCACAATTTATGAGGGATTTTTGTGAGATTATATAAACGATACAAATTTCACTAAAAAAAGCAGTAGCCAGAATCATCCATACTTCAGGATTTCGATTTTGTATAAAAGGCCGGCAAAAGTATTGAACGAAATACATAACAAAAAGTTTCAGTGGTTCTGAGTAGTGAGATACATAGGTGACTTATTAAAACATTTTTTAACACTCTACCGTGTTTCCTAAAATTTGAACAATGATCACTTACATTTTTATTATCAAGACGAAAAATAAAATTTTGTTAAAAAAAGGCAAAGCTTCTCCTCTAAGACGGGCACCAGGGAGCTGCAGCCAAACACAGCCGCCACTGGGGTGTGCAGGAAGCCAGACGGGCCGGCTCTGCGTGCACTGAGGCTGCCGTGCCCAGCAGCTGCGAGGGACACTGTGTGCCCGCAAGACCCCAAGTATTTCCCAGATGGCCCTGTCCAGGAAGGGCATGCTGGGCCTGCCTCTCGCCCCACGGTAGCTCTTCACCCTCAGGCTCATCCTACCAGCACATCCTGCCGCAGCCGAGCAGCCCCACCTGTAGTGCTCTGCCTTGGATCTTGCTTGTCCTTCATCGCGTGGGCTCTCGCTGGACTTCGGGCCTCAGGTCTGCTGGCTGCAATCCGCTTCCTCTAGGAGCTCTGGGAAGCCTGACGCCGGTCGCCCTGTGTGCCCTGCTGTCTCCGTCTCTGCAGGACTCACAGCAGGCTACCTGCTGGCGGAGTTGTGAGCGGAAGATCTGTGCCTGCTTCTGCTCCGGGGGACTGCGACCCATTTAGCGCTGCACTCTGTGTTCTGATGGGTGGCAGGAGCCTGCTCAGGGCCCCTGGCGCCTACTCACGCTTTTGGGAGCCCAGTCTATCTTGGGACAGCACCCTGCCGGCCCTGGTGTCCCTCATGAGGTCTGTTTGCTGCCGGCTAAACTGCCCAGGCTCCATGCGGCGCAGGCCAAGCCCTGAGTCTCTTTGGCATTCTCTACTCATCGGCAGTGGAAAAGAAAATGGATTTTCCCGTTCTCAAAGAAAGCACAAAGCATTAAGAATTATTCAATTAAAAACAAAACAATAAAGTTGCAAACCCCAAAACAAACACAGTGTCACCTGCTAGGTGGGCACATCTATGTAATTCAGATATGTTCAGGTGCCTTTTGTGCGGTTTTCCTTTTAATCCTCCCGTGAACTCTGAATATTATTATATATTACAAATTTTCTGGTGATGAATTTGAGAATGTTAATGTCATGAATTTAAGGCCCGACCATGTCAACAGGCCTCAGAATTCCTGTCTTACATGAATGAGTTTGGGGTTGCTGTGTCCTGAGAGACCCTCCCTGTCTGCTCATTCCTACCTATCAGTCCCATCTTTCCACATCCCCTGCTCAGTCTGCTGTGTGACTCTAGCTCAATCTTTAATAATTGGGAATTCTGGCTTCATTTGATTTAGATACATTCGTATTTTTTTCTAGTAGTGTTGATTTCTTTTAAAAAATAGTTTTATTAAAATGTCACGTACTCTGAGTAACAAGTTTGAAGATAACAATACATGGTATGATAACTATGGTTATTCTTATTTGATTATGAAATTTTGTTTTATTTTTTATAAAATAGAAACATGTAATTGATGGACACAACCTACTCATATTTATGTATATATACATTGACGAGCTTATAAATACACATATTCCCATGCATAACATTGATTCCAACAATAACATTGCCCAAGTCAAAGTAATAAACATACCTGTCACCTCCTGAAGTTTCTCTGTCCTTTTGCCTTCAAAAAAATCTTTTAGTGACAAAATTTTTAACATGACATTCACCTTCTGAACAAATATTAAGTGCACAATGCTGCATTGTTAATTACAGCCACAGGGCTGTACAGCAGGCCATAGAGATAACAGACAGTATACCATTGAACAGTGCTCAACCCCCGTCTATCATCTCCTGGCAGCCACTGTCCTATTTTCCTTTGAATAATGGCACTATTCATAATAACCAAGAGATGAAAATAGTGCAAATATCCATGGCCAGATAAGCTGGTGAAGAAAATATTGTGTATATGTGCGAAGGAACATTATTCAGCCTTGAAAAAGAAAAGACTTAGCATTTATGACAACATAAATGCTGTTATACTAAGTGAGACAAGCCTGTCGCAAATGCCACGTAATATAGAAATAGTTCAATAGTCAAATGAGAAATTCTTATTTCATTTTGCATAGACATTCCCGGGTCCATTATTGCCTGAGTTCCTCTCCTTGCCTCCTATTTTACTAACCGCCATCTCCTTGAGTATTTCGGATATTGACACATTTGTTAGTATTTGATGAGACTGTCACTCACTTGCAGGTTGAATTTTAAAATATGGCTTCCTGTCTCTCATCTCCATATTGCCCTGGCAGAAACGTTGTGCTAAGGCCTTCGATTTCCCTTGTGTGTCTCAGTTCTCAAGGATTCTTTGCTCAGCCCCAGCTCCTGCCACTCACACACCATTTCATTAGAATTTTGCTTACGCACTCAGAATCCGACAACATCTCGCACTTCTGTTATTATTCAGCACCTAAAATGGAGCCGAACACCTATTCTGAGCTTTGTCGATATTATCAGAGGAAAATACAGGGCGAGTAAAAAGTGCACAGAGAATCCAAGTATCACCTCTCCATGCCGCCGCCCCAGAGCCCTGGTGCAGGAGACGGTGCCGATGTGGCTGCTGGGCCTGGGGACAGCTCCCGCGGTCGTCCCTTCTGTGTGGCCCTCCTAGCGCAGGAAAGGTTTCTTTCCTGAGAACATTACATGTTTAAGCACCCAAAGCACGGCCGACTTCCTCACCTGTCTCCTGTGGGAAGGAGAGCAGAACGCTGCTGAATATGCGTTTTCTTTCCTGACTCGCCGTACTGTTCTTCCAGACTGACTGCAGGTCTCTCACCCGTGCTCGTGTGCCGTTCGTTACCTTCGTGCTATTTTTGTGGCAAGCAATGATGTCATGGCCACATTCAGCATTGAAAGTCGCCCTCTGTAAATCTGAATGTGGGCACTGCATTCAGGGACAACACCTTGAGAGACGTGCGCAGTGGAGGTGCCATTTAGCTCGAGTGGGGGGACACCAGATGCCCCAGTGTGTGCTGCTCCTGCCATGGGTGTGAGTGTGTTTGTCGCACCACTCCCTCACCCTGCGCTGTTTCAGACTATGTCTGTGAGCTTTGGCGTCTCTAAGAAGGAACTCAGGGGTCTCTCTTGAGCCAATGTGTGGCTGACTCTGGGCCCTTTCCAGAATTCAGTCAAGCACACAGCTGAGTGGGCCCCTCAGCCCCAAGTGGGAAAGAGGAGGAGCGTGGTGCCTGGAAAACTCAGTGATTCTCGGAGGAAAAGTCTCATTTTCCAGGAGGATCTGACCAAAGAAAGACTTGTTAACCTTTAAATTTATCATTCCACATTTTTTTTAAGAGAAATATTGTCACTGGGATTTTCGATTTGTGTGTATTGTGTGTGTGTATGTGTGTGTGTTACTAGGGATTGAACTCACAGCTTTCACACTGAGCTACATCACCAGCCCCTGTTCTTTAAAATTATTTCTTATTTTGAGAGAGGCTCAGTCACTCAGTTGCTCGGGCTGGGCTCAAACCTGTGACCCTCCTGCCTCAGTGTGCACCACTATGCGTGGATTGATTTTAAGGAAAGTGGTGTGGTTGGCCCTCAACAGGGGAGGCTGACTGAAAAGGGGCATGTTTTGTATAGACTGTGATGCATGACTTGGAAGGATCCCTGAGTCCAGGGCTTGGCCCAGAGCTACGGTGCTCAACAGTCAGAATCCTAGACAGATGATGTGTGAGGGTTGCCAGCTCATGTTATCCAAACTCCTGAAAAGAAGAATCTGATGACAGTTAGAAATTTATTAAACCAAAATGAGGGATAAAATGCCCATGGGGCTGAGTTTCCTCGTAGAATACTTTGTGGGTGCCCTCAGTTTACGAGGGTGGCGGTCAGCTGGGAAAAACTTGTGCAGCGGAAGGCTGCTTCTTAAGCTCAGAGCCGAGCTAGGTTTATGGGTGCACTAATGTGACGCTTCTGTAGCCACCATGAGGGTTTATTTTTCTCTGGCTTCATGCTTTTTACTGGGTCCTGCTAAAAAAGGTCACTTGCCAGACCATGGCAAATAAGCGTAAGAGGAGATGTTCAACACAGTCTGTCACTAGAGAACTAAAAAATAATTATGTACTTACCAAATAGCTGAATCCCACCCTCCAAAAAACCCCTGAGAATACTAAATGCTGTTTAGGATGTAGAACAACAGGGGTGCGCATTCACATTTGGTGAAAATGCAAATGGTACAGCTACTTGGAAGACAGTTTGGCAGTTTGGCAGTTTCTTACAAAGCTAAACATAGCCTCCCTATACAATCCAGCAATCACACTCTGAAGGCATTTGTCCAACTGAAATATCCAACTGATTAATCATTTATCCAACTGATTTGATCGCTTATGTCCATGCAAACCCTCGCATGAGAATTCTTTTATTTATAATCACCTCTAAAGGGAAGCAATCAAGATGGGTTTCAATAGGTGAATAGATAAAAATCTATTGTAAATCCCTACAATAAAGTATTATTTGGAAAATGAAGAAATGAGCTATCGAGTAGAAAAAGTATATGAATGCACATTACTAAGTAAAATAATGATTCTCATAGTATGACATTATAGAACACAAAACTATCAAGATAGTCAATAGAGCGGTGGTCACCAGCAGTCTTGGGGAAGAGGCCAGGGGAACTGAATGGGTGACATGGGGAATTTTTGGAGTGGAGAAATTAATTGCATAGCATTCTATTGGTAGGTACCTGACATCATGGAATTGTGAAAATGTAGGAGTTTACAACAAATGAGTGAATTTAATATATGATAACTGTCAAAAGATTCCTTAGGAGATCAGGGCATTTCAAGGATGGGGGACACAGCATGACAAAACCTACATATATTACAATATATAAAATACCTCAGTGAAA